>PVKU01001018.1:58601-75787 GCA_004027475.1 Anoura caudifer | reverse complement strand
TCCCCCTTGCTGCCTTTAAGATTCTCTCTTTGTCTTGGAATTTTGCCATTTTAATTATGATGTCTTGAATTGGGCCTCTTTGGGTTCCTCTTGATTGGGACTCTCTGTGATTCCTGGATTTGTGTGACTTTTTCTCTCATCAAACTAGGGAAGTTTTCCATCATTAGTTTTTCAAATAGGTTTTATATCCCTTGCTTTTCTTCTTCTCCCTCTGGTATCCCTATTATACAGATATTATTACATTTCATACTGTCTTGTATTTCTCTTAATCCCTCTTCATTTGTCGTGAGCCGCTTTTCCTTTTCTTGCTCTTTCTGGATGCTTTTTTCTACTTGTTCTTCCAACTCACTGATCTGATCTTCTGCTGTTATGGAAAATAATTCGGAAAATAGTGACTCTGGCGTGAGTGGGGTGATGGAGTGAGGCTTTATTACACGCGCGGACACAGAGGAGGCAGTCTCCAAATTCTGGGCCCCAAACCTTGGCTGGGCAGGGCTTTTATTGCTCTCTGGATGCCATATCCTACGTGGCAAGAGCAGGAGGTACAGAAGCTGATGTGAAAATAACTCTAGCCTTGAGGTGTCCTTATTGGAAGCTGGGTGTACAGAAGCCAAAGGAGAAGTTATGACTACCTAACTGAAACCCGACAGTTTGCAGTTTCTAAGTAACTTAAACAAAACTCTTTCCCAGTTCCCGGTCCCTCTTCTGGGTCACTTTGTCCTAGTTGAGTTTTCCTCTACATTCCCCCCTTTTGATGCTGAGACATATTATTATTCTCAGTATCAATAGCTGAATTTGGGATTATATCTACTTGGGGTAGTCTGTTATAATGGCCCATTTCACTTCTCTGGAGTGAAAGGATTTTTGTTGTTGCCTTTCTAGTAACTGTAGTCTCTATCTGTTGGACTAAAGTCCGAAGCAGGCATGGACCAACTGTAATAGCTAGGAACAATAATAATAAAGGGCCTATTACTGGGGCTAAAACTGAATACATGATAGATTGCCACCAAGGCTTGTATGCCCAAGGTTGGTCCTGGTTCTTAATCTTGTTCTGGATATACTGGACTTTGTGGATATTTTCTTCTACCAAAGCTGTGGGGACCTGTAATCTGGTGAAACTGCATGGAATCTCCTCCCTCTGGCAAAGTTAATAATCATATAAAGGACAATGGACGAAGGTTTCATCTTCTTGTAACTACTTCCAGCTGGACATGGAAATCATCCTACCTACCCTTGGGTCAGGGGTGCCCTGAAAGGAGACTGGTGCAGCACAGAGGGTGTCCTTCCTGTAAGGGGAAGGACTTTACAGAATCCTGGTCAGTTGGCAGTCACCAGGAAGTCACAGGCTTGGTGTCCAAAGACTGGCATTACTGGACAGTTGGCATTCTGGTCAGGTCATATTCTGGAGGAGATAGATTTGAAAAGATAGTTGGAAGCACAATTAAATCAAAACCACTAAATGACCAAGGCAGGGTCTTAGGTAAAGAAATGGCTTATCTGGAGGAAGGTATACAAGGCGTGTTACACCTTTCAAAACCTCTTGTGGCCCAGTATACTTCACTGGGGCTGAGGGGACTATATTGGGATTTCCCTCCTTTCAGATATCTGGGCCCTTTCTGTCCAGGCCATCAAGACAGAAAAGGGCAGATTAGTTCTGAAGTGAAGCCCACAGACTGTCCCAAGCCTTCACCAACCCAACCACTTAGTTCAGCCAAACCGTTGAGCCTCATGGGGCGATGATGAAAATGGGCTTCTCAAGTGAGGCCTGTATTGCAACCAATCACCCAGGTAATGAGGTCATAGGCATACGCCCTATGAAAACAGAAGAACACACAGGTTAATTCATATAACAATCCCCCAAACAGTCTCTGTGGCTGTGAGATGGTCCTTTGGGAAGACACTCAGTTGCAAGGTCCTTCCTGCCAGTAATTGTACATCCTTGGTGACATTACAGACCCAGTTTCAACTTTCAAATGAAAGCAAACTTCCAAGACAGTTAGCTGCGCCATTCTGATGTCTGATACTGAGCCTTGTGATTTTCCTTAAATCACAATTTTTCTCCTTAAAATCACCCCCATTGTTATTACAGGGACCACTTTGGGACCTGCTTTTAATTTTGACTGTTCGTTTGCATAAACACACCAAGAGCAGTCTAAATCACCTATGATCTTTAAGTCCGCTTTGCTGGAACCCACACAGGGAACCCTTAGATTGACTTCTCAGTCTGCCCCTCGGGGCACAGAAGCAGAGCCACACATCTGCCATCTGGCTTCGCCTGTGCCAGTCATTGCACTCAAATCCTTGAGCCTTCCATTGTGCCTACAGGTTCCTTTTTAGCCATCTTTCAGGAAAGCAACCTTCGTGCCTTCCCTGGAAAGATTGGCACAAACCGCACAACCAACCAAAGTACCAGGCTTTTTCTCATGGGCTTTCACTAGCTACGCAAGTCAATCCCAGTTCCTAAGGGCTTTCTGGTGACAACCAGAACCCATACATGCCTCCTTCAGGCGTGACATTCCAGTCAAAGTCTTGGTTAACAAAACCACTATTAACGACTAGTCTTATTGGTTTTATGCAAAGAAACCTTATGTCATCAATCACTCCATCAGAATGCCAAATTCTGGAGGGATCAGGTAGGGAGAAAAATACAAAGTGTGACAGAAAATCCTTTTCCTTCTAATATCACCAAAATTGCATCTCCATGCCTTATACATTCCATTACTAACTAACACCACGTAATTCCTTCCCAAAACTTTCACTTTTCCATTTATCTTTACAGTTTCCCACAGACCTTCTGAAACATTCACAAACCTTCTACAACATCCACAAACCTTCTAATCTTTCTTTACCTTGTTCACTTTCCTACAGATTATGAAGTTTTAACCTTCCCTGGAATCCTCAATTTCTTTTTCAGAGCAGATACAGAGCAAAATCTGAAACAATAAATAGATAGAGGCATTCTCTTGCACCAATGCACCCATTGGTGCCTTGCAGAGACATGCTCTTTCACCTCAGACTGAAACACATCAGCTCCAAATGACCCTGGGTCTTAAGTGATAAGGGCATTCTCCCCAACTGGTTACAGGCGACCTTAAATTAAGTCTTACGGATACAGGAATCTGCTCAGAAACAATTCCCTACTGAAACTACCTTTTCATAATGCCAGAAAAAGTGCAGTTGAGGTTTCCTTTCTTCCAGGTTTAAAACTTCCACATCCTTTATACATATTCCTACACATCCAGATTTAACCATTATTTGCTTTTAATCCTAGTTTCTTTCCCACACTGGGAAGGAGTATATTTAAACTCAGTATGTGGCAGCAAAAAAATCCCTAGCCTACTGGTACCTTCCACTAAAAGTCCCTAAATCTGCAGGCACATCTTGCAGTTTTCCTAAAGCTTAGACTTTGCAAACACCTTATCAGCACAGAGGGAGTCCTTGGACCTCCATTAAGGACCTTCAGAACCAGAGCCATCTGTGTCCTTGTCCAGCTAGGAGGCTGGCTACTATGGCTGCTATCACCCTCAAGCAAGCGGGGGGGCAATCCTGCCACAACATTGTCCAGCTACTAGGACAGATAGGCTACAGGCTTGTGCCAAGGTCCGACCTCCTGAGTCAGGACCCCTAGGGCTACCTTATCTTGTTCATGGGCAAACAGGGAGAACGGCTTATCAGGGTTGGGCAGGCCGAGGGCTGGAGCTCTGACCAGGAATTCTTTGTCTTTCTAAGGCACTCTGCTGCTCTGGTCCCCAGTTGAATGGGGCAGTCTCGGCCCCCCTTAGGGCCTGGTACAGTGGCTCAGCTATTTCTGCATATCCTGGAATCTATATTTGGCAGGATCCAGCTGTCCCTAAAAATTCCCGAAGCTGTTTTCTGCTCGTGGATCTGGTTTGCTGACTGATTACAGCCCTTCTTTCAGTTCCTAATGTCCTTCGACTGCTCCGAGATCCTGCACGGGGCGATATCCAGACCCATCTGGCTTCTAACAGGGGGAGCAGTGTGTTCCACCGTGACTGGCAGGGGACCAATATCCCTATCCTGGCTCCCTTGGGTATGTGGTACTGCCTGAGACAGTGAGGCTGCACCCCCGGTTTCAAATCTATGATTTCTGGAGTGCGGCCAGTGGCAAGTCCTGGTGGATTTCCTTCTGCCCATATGCTCTCCACATTTCCTCCCCTGACAGTGCAGACAAACAAAGGGTTTCAGGGTTCTCTCACTCGCCCACCTGGCCTCTCCTCTCGGGAGGAACTTAGGTCTGTCTTAGCTAAGGCTTCCCGCGTAGAGTCCGGGTTAGCTTCCCAGCCGTTATGCCATATGACAGACTGAGGAACCACAGGTTAGGGCCCACTCATGCTCCGTAGGCTGACGCCCGTGGAGCCACAAACACATTCACTCTCTTTCATGCACACAATTTTGCAGAGTTTATTACTTTTCCCTCCCCGAGAATGGGAAACCTGGTCCGGATACCTGATGCCACTAGGGCCCAAGTTCCCTCCCGAGAGAGGGAAACCTTATCTGGATGCCTGAGGCCACTGGGGCCTGAGAGGTGATCAGCCTCTCTTTCCTCTACAAAAGTGGACCTGGTCTCGGGCTGGTCCCCGGGGCACTTACCGATCCAGTGCCTTCCAGACAAGCCTCAGTCCACTTTCCCTGCCTGCCTGGGTTGAAGGGCGGCTCGGAACCACAGGCAGAGGTGAGCTGCAGCTTCCCAGGACACGAAATCACCGGGGCACATGCTTCTCTCTGGCTGTTGGCTCGCCCCGTCAGTCCCGGCCACCTTCACCGGAGGCAAACAGCCTGCTCGCGTGAGTCACTTCCCAGTCAGGGAACCAAAATGTTACAGAAAATAATTCGGAAAATAATGACTCTGGCATGATTGGGGTAATGGAGTGAGGCTTTATTACACTTGTGGACACAGAAGAGGCAGTCTCCAAATTCTGGGCCCCAAACCTTGGCTGGGCAGGGCTTTTATTGCTCTCTGGATGCCATATCCTACATGGCAAAAGCAGGAGGTACAGAAGCTGATGCGAAAATAACTCTAGCCTTGAGGTGTCCTTATCGGAAGCTGGGTGTATAGAAGCCAAAGCAGAAGTTATGACTACCTAACTGAAACCCAACAGTTTGCAGTTTCTAAGTAACTTAAACAAAACTCTTTCCCAGTTCCCGGTCCCTCTTCTGGGTCACTTTGTCCTAGTTGACTTTTCCTCTACACTGCTTCATCAGTTCTGCTTTTCATTCCTTCCACTGTGTTCTTCAGTTCAGAAATTGTATTCTTCATTTCCTCTTGGTCCTTGTTGATAGTTTCTATTTCCTTTTTCATGTTGATATAGTTTGCAGTGAGTTCCTCATAGCTTCCCTGTAGTTTCTGGTAGCTCATTGAGAGCTCTTGGAGCTTCCTGATAACCATTTCTTTGAACTCAAAATCTGATAGTTGAGTTGCCTCCATTTCATTTAGCATTCTTTCTAGGGCTTACTCCTTTTCTTTCATTTGGGAATCGTTTCTTTGTCTTCTCATTTTTTGTGAGACTCTTCTTGTTAGCCTCAGCTTCTTAAATTGATTTGTTCTGGTTCCCTGGGTTTATGGTGTGAACTGTGGTAGAATGCCTGTGAGATTCAGTGGTGCTGTTTCCTTCGGGTATCCTGGTGTTCACGGCTTCCAGTGTCTCAGCTGTTGAAATGCCCTCTCTTTGGGACCAACTCTGGTCTTTCTACAGTCCCAGGGGTTTTTGTTTTGTTTTGTTTTGTTTTTGTCTCACTCGTATGTGTTTAAAAAGAGAAAAGAGAAGGAAAGGAAAAAAAAAGAAAAGAAGGAAAAGGAAATAAAAAATGAAAAGAGAATAAAGAAAAGCAGAATGAAAAAGAAAAGAAGAAAAAAGAGAAAGGAAGAAGAGATAAGCTTGGAAAGAAAGGAAGAAGGAGTAAAACAAGAAAGAAGTAATGAGAAGCAAAAAGGAGTTGAGGGGTAAAAAAGATCAAAATAATGAAAAATTAATAATAAAAAAGAGAAAAAGAAAAAAAAACACACAAAAAAAAAATCAAAAAACTGAAAAACACCAAAACCGCCAACTCTTGCTGTTATCAATCTTGCCATGCTGGTTTTTCTGGCCTTGATGACTGCAGTGGCTGAGGGGTGACCGTATTGTTTTTCTCCTTGTTCAGCACTCAGTTTTCTTTGGCCTACCATCCTCAGAGCTAGCCCAGGTCTCTCAGCACAGGGTCTCAGGTGTGTCTCCTGCGGCAGCAGGTGCCTACTGTGGTCACGCGCAGGCAAGCGCTGATGATCTTTCAGCCTTCCATGCACAGGTGCCAACTGTCCTATGAGCACGAATCGACCCCCATGCACGTTGCATGCCGGTGTCTAAGATCTCCCAGCAGCCCTCTCAGGTCACCAATGGCGCAATGGTGCCCAGCGACTGTATTGCTGCTCCCTGCTGGCATGAGCAGGTGTGCAGTGGCTGAGAGACCATAGAGACACCCAGTGACTGCACCACGGGTCTCTCAGTGGCGCGCTGGTGCGAACGGATCCCCACACAGCTGTTTTCAATAGTGCATGGGCATAGACAGAAGTGCGAGCTCCAACGCTCAGTCCTCACAGGACTATGAGATCTTAACTCCTCTCTGTGAGATTTCAAGCAACCAGGTTTATCCCGGTGCTGCCCAGACCTTGTTTGGCTGATCAGGGAGCAGTTGACCCAGCTCCCTCCCTAGAGTCTTACAGCCAGCACTGGCCTGGGATTTCAGTCCCTGCCCTGGTCTCTGAGCTGCTAGAGTACTCTCCTTACCGTCTGGTTTTTCAATGTCCACTGCAATTTTCGATCACCTATTTTCAAATATGCTGTGTTTCTGGTGTCTGTTTGCTGTGCTCCATTGAAAATTGACCCGGTTTTTCACCTGTGTGAAGGGGGAAGAGGGATGTGCATCCTCTTACTGCACTGCCATCTTCTCTCTTCCCCCCTATTTTCTACATACCATCTACACTACTTATTCTCTGTACCTTTTTCCCCTCTCTCCTCCTCCCACTTCCGTGTTGCTAACACTCCATGTAATCTCCATTTCTGTGTTCCTGTTCTAGCTGTTTGCTTAGTTTGCTTTTGTCTTAGGTGTGGTTGTTTATAACTGTGAGTTTGCTGTCATTTTATTGTACATGTTTTTTATCTTCTTTTTCCTAGATAACTCCCTATAACATTTCATATAATAAGGGCTTGGAGATGATGAACTCCTTTAACTTGATCTTATCTGAGAAGAACTTTATCTTCCCTTCTATTTTAAAAGAAAGCTTTACTGAACATAGCAATCTTGGATGTAGGTTTACAGACCTTCTTGCCTGTAAGGTCTCTTTTGAGAAACCAGCTGACAGTCTGATGGGAACTCCATTGTAGGTGACTGTACCCTTATCCCTTGCTGCTTCTAGAATTCTCTCCTTCATTTTATTCTTAGCTAATGTAATTATGATGTGCCTTGGTGTGTTCCTCCTTGGGTCCACCTTCTTTGGGACTCTCTGAGCTTCCTGGACTTCCTGGAAGTCTATTTCCTTTGCCAGATTGGGGAAGCTCTTCTTTATTATTTGTTCAAATAACTTTTCCACTTGTTGCTCTTCCTCTTCCCCTTCTGGTATCCCTATAATTTGGATGTTGGGATGTTTACAGATGTCCTGGAGGTTCCGAAACCTCTCCTCATTTTTTTGAATTATTGTTTCTTCATTCTTTCGTGTTTGGTTGTTTCTTTCTTCCTTCTGGTCCACTCCATTGATTTGAGTCCCAGTTTTCTTCCCATCACTACTGGTTCCCTGTACATTTTCCTTTATTTCACTTAGCATAGACCTCATTTTTTTTATCTAATTTGCAAACAAATTCAACCAATTCTGTGAGCATCCTGATCAGCAGTGTTTTGAACTATGTATCTGATAGGTTGGCTATCTCTTCCTCACTTAGTTGTATTTGTTCTTGAGCTTTGATCTGTTCTTCCATTTGTGCCATTTTTTTTTCTCTTGCTCTGCCTGTTACATATGAGGGATGGAGCCTTAGGTGTTCACCAGGGCAGGTCAACCCAGTTGCTGGGTTATGATGCTTATGTAGGGGTGGGGTCTGAGAAGGAACAATGGCGCTTGCTCCACTCTCTCTCAGATTTCAGTCCCTTCTGCACTTCCCCCAAGCAAACTGGGCCCCTCCGGTGCTGATTCCCAGGTGGGTGGGTTTGTGTACATTCTAGGATACTGTAGGTCTCTCCAACGAACTCTCCTGTGAGGCTGCCTCATCCCCCACAAGTGTTTTCAATCAGTGTTTTGAGGCTTTATTGCACCACTTTGGGGCCCTGGGTTGTTCAGTCTGTCTCACTCCCCAGTTTTGCCTGGTTCATCTGCAAGTGAATATGGGACCACCCGGTCCACCAGCCACCTTGAGCACCTCGATGGGCCTGCCCACTGCCACCCTGCTCCCGGGGTCCACAAGCCACCGATTTTTTTTTTTTTTTTTTTTTTTTTTTGCCATGACCCCTCTCTGCCCAGCTGCCAGTCTCCGCCCTTCCTACTGGTCTGGATGAATGTGTCTATTTTAACTCCTTGGTTGTTGGACTTCCATACCGTTCAATTTTCTGTCAGTTCTGGATTATTTTTGTTTCTAAATTTTGGTTGTCCTTGTTTTTGGTTGTGCGAGGAGGCACAGTGTGTCTACCTACACCTCCATGTTGGCTGGAAGTGCACAAATGAACTTTTTGACCAACCCAATATATTTTGTAAATCATGGAAGGCACTTTTTTTGACATATGTATAGTCTCTAACTTGCATTACATGTCTTAATTTTCTGTGACATTTATGCTTCTAAGAAATTCATGGCCTAGCAGTGTAGCAATATGGGTAATGATAGATAATAGAACACACCTCAATTAAAAATGGTGCATGGGCTATAAGGTATCTCTTCTAAGTACTCTTGTTAAAGAACAAAACTTCAAGGGAGTAAATTTTAAGATATAGTAGGTTTATTAAATCATTCATGACTTGTGCAGAATTCCTTGTAGTAAATAGGAGGGATCTCAAGAAATACAAAATTCAAGATGTTTGTAGGAAGAAGGATGGTGAGAGCAGAGATTAAAAACAGTGATTTATTTCAGACTCGTTCAACTTCCCTTAGGGGAAGGTGGGAGGTCTTATCAGGCACATTTCTTCACTGTGTTGCTCAGACATTGCAGGATAATTAGTTTAAAATTCTACTTCTGGGAGAGATGGAATTTGCAAGTTAATTTTATAGTTATTAAGTCTTGGTGAGGCTTAACACAGGTGATTCTATTTTGGGTGTGTTGTTTCTTTTTAACACTTTCTTGGTCATGATCATTAGTGCAAACTTCTGATTTCTGAGACAGCAGAGAATTAAACATAAGTGTTATATTTAAAGAGATAAGTATAAATGAAGCAATGACTGATGCACCTCCAAGTATAATAACTTGAATATTGTATCACTCAAAAGGATTTGCTGAATCATTGAAATTACCTTAAGTCATTCAATTTAGCTCTGTCTTCATGGCTTATTTGTAAAATAGTGTTAGACTAACTTTTAGGAAAGAACTATGAAGAATATTTTTATAAGCTCAGTATAGGAACTTTTAGCAGATGCGAAAATTAAAAATAAGATAAATATATTAGAATCCATTAAAATGAGAACTTTTGTTCATTGTTAAGAGTGAAATAAAAAAACTAAAATTGATATAATACTATATATGTATATAGTATCATGTAACATATAGTATATATAATATATAGTGTATATATGCAAAGTGATTAATATGTAGAATATATTTTTATAAACTACTACAAATAATCAAGCAAAAACCACAATCAAATAGCTAAAATGGACAAAGTTACTATAAAATTATTGAAAAAGATAAATCAAATATGGAGAATAAAAACATGAAAAAGTGTTTGCTTTATTACTAATCAGGGATATACAAATTAAAAATGCCATTAAATAGCATATTATACACCTGAAAAAATTAGAATTATCAATGCTAAATGTTGGCAAGAATAAGAATCACTGGAACCACTTAGAATCTGCTGAAGAAAGAGTAAATTTGATGTACGCTTAGGGGAGGGTTGTTAAGGAACATGTATAAAAGATTCATGGATAGAGCCAATGGGGCATAGGATTGAGGGTGGGAGGTGGGGGTGGTTGGGGCAGGGGAGAGTGGTGGGAGAAAATGGAGAAAACTGTACTTGAACAACAATAAAAAATACTCTGTAGAGAAAAGAAGACAGTTTAGCATTATCTTTTAAAGTGAAATATTTGTATACCCTTTGACCAAGGAATTTCCAATTAGGAGTAGGTTTTAGAGGAACTGTTATACATGTGCACTAGGAGAATTGCACAGAAATTATTTATAGCAGCACTGTTCATACTATTGCTAAGAGAATGAATTAAAAAATTTGGTGTATTGAAAAATAAAGTATTTTATAGCATTAAAAACAACCAATTACAACTCACAGCCAAAAATTGGATAAATCTTAGAAAAAGAGTAAACATTTAAATCACTGTAAATTATATACAGTATTATCTTATTTTTATGAAGATAAAAATCAGGCAAAAAACTTGTTTAACAATATATAAACATGTGATAAAATTGTTTTCAAAAGCAAGTGAATAATAAACATGAAATTGAAAATGAAGTTACTACTCTTGGAGAAAGGGATTTAAGGAAAAAATACACAAGTAGAGTCAATGGCTTTTGGAACTTGTAGCAACGAAATTGGGTAGTCAGGTCTCAGGTGTTTATTTTATTATTATATGCAATGGTGCCCAATACATATTAGATATATTATTTTATGTGCGTTAAATATTATATAGCATTCAATTAATATATTCCAATATCATCAGCTCCTGCTAATTAGTACCTACTCACTATTTTATTGAATTATTTATTGCTCTCCCCAGCCCATTTTTTTCTATGAATCAGATCCAAAATTGGAGGTGCCCAGGGATTATCTCTGTTGACTGTAGTTTCAGCTCTCCTTATCTCTCAGTATTACACCAGTCCTATGGAACTTAGTTCTCTACTCCTAGATTTCAACCTGTTCTCCTGTCTGTTAGCTCAGTTACTTACAAACACATTTTTTGGATGATATTTTATTTCCTGCCTAAAAGTCTAAGGACTACTTTCCATAAAGTCTCTAATTTAGTTCCCTGCTTACCTATTGGCACCCTGCTCTTTCATTTTGTTTCTCAAATATTTTCTCAATTGGGATTGAGGCTTCTGTGCTTTTTGGACACAAGTGTATTCATCTGGATGTACCTTCAAATTCAGTCTTCATTGCTGGAAGTGTTCCCCCAACACTTGCCCCTACCATTGTTTGGGTTTTGCATTTTCCCATTTTTCTGCTTGTCTGTATTACTAAGTAGAATCATGAGGCCTTTTACCCAAGTCCTGAGTAAATATGAGAGAAATGAAGATGACAAAGACAATTCTTGAGAATGTTATATATAGCAAAGATAATAATTGTCATACTTCTATTTCTGAAGTTCCAAGACATGTTTGCATAAATATAGCTCAATAATTTTAGTGTAATTCTTAAGTAAATATTACACAGATGTTGTTACATAGTAGGGTTCCCCTTTAGCAAATACTTTCAGAAAATAGGGTCTACTTATTTATTGATAAAATTCAGCACACAAATTTAGTATGCATTATGATGTGTTAAAATGTAAACACTGATGACCCTTGAAATTATCAGACCACAACAAAACATTAATTCTATTTTCATAATTTATCTTTCCCCTTGAAAAGAATGTTAAAATGCTTATTTATTGCCTTTTGAACTGCTTTTAGCCAAATTTTAGTAGGTGAAATTTGTGTGGGTTCAAAATCTTTTCTATTAAGATTCATTATTCTCATTTCCAAAGATTATTTTTATTATTTATTTTAACTAGTTCCTCGAAAGCATTTTTAAATACTTGGGTATTTAATAAACTATTCCAAGACCCCATCTTTTTCTTTTGGTTGTTTAATTAATATCTTCTTCTTTTTAGTCATCTGATTTCCACCCTCAAAAATCTCTTAATCGCCATGAACTCTACTTTTGTTAGAAGAATGTGTGCCCTAAATATTCCCAAGCAACATTTCCTCTCTAGAGAAGCTGCTTGAAACCAAAGTAAAGCATTTAAAGGTGTGTATTATGGGAGGGCTGGGGTGGAGGGAAGGGATGGGAGTAGAAAACAGAAAACTGTATAAGAACAACAATTAAAATAAAAAAAAAGATGTGTATTATTTGGTCTCCTTAAGCTATTCCTTCTGTGTGATAGAATTTCTTTTTAATAGCTAGGCATTAACTTGAACTCCAGGAAGAGAGGTGAGATCCCTCTCTATGCTTCATGTTTCTCCAATATTACTGAGCAAGTAAAACCGGGATGTTATTATGGATAACATCATGGATATGTTTAGTATTGGGTTTGGAAGAGATCTGAAGGGTCATGTATTCCAAAACTACATCTAACTTTTTATAATTTAGACAATTAGGAATTCAGCAACAAAGGTATTAAAAAGAAGTACAACTCTGTCCCTTGTCTACAAATAATAAGTTTGGTGAGATTCATTCTTGGGTCTCTAGAAACCATGTTTATAGCAACCAGGAGAATAAGAATAGAATGTCCCCTTGAAAGTTAGAAGAAAAACTGTGAATTCATTTGCAAACAAGAATTTTTATTTTTTCTTTTCTGACTAGAATGATGGGCAGCCATTTGAGAAAATACTATGAACTGTAAGTATGTCTAAATTTCCATTCATGATTTGGTCCTTTTACATTCCCTAATCAATATTGCTGTAATTGCTTATTGTTTAACTTTTTCTCAGAGAAAAACTCTTTCTCTTATTTTTTATAGTCCTCTCTATTTTCAGCATCTTAGCATTTTTAATCATCATCATGTTTTGATAAAATACATCATTGTAAAAGTAGAATTATTTCAGGATTGATTAATTTAAGGGTTCTTACCCCTTCTATTGGGCTACCAGATATAGCAAATGTAATTGATCTGTCAAAAAAAAGTTGTGAATGTACTAT
Source organism: Anoura caudifer (assembly GCA_004027475.1). Taxonomy (NCBI): domain Eukaryota; kingdom Metazoa; phylum Chordata; class Mammalia; order Chiroptera; family Phyllostomidae; genus Anoura; species Anoura caudifer. Next base: position 62,751 of record PVKU01001018.1, on the reverse strand, counting down.
GGATAATAATTCATTTGAAAAAAAGAAAAAATGCATTTAATATTTTCCATAAAGCACATTAATAGCATTTTCAAAGTCTAATACAGAAAATTTGATTACATATTATCTGTATGTGTGCATTAGCTGGGGTTTTTTAACAGATAAATGTTGAACATTGAACACCTTGATATATGTTTTCTTTTCATTAAAATGTTGCTTAAAGCAGAGCATGTGCAAAGTACATGCTAAGTGAGCATTTCAAATCTGCCTGGGACAGTTTAAGCTATAGCTATGTCTATATAATATGAGATAAAAGTTGGAGCCACTGAATAACTGTCAAATTGAATAGCTATTAGGTGGGCAGAAGAGTGAGAAGAAGAAACATCTTAATTAGTTAGGTTGTTTAATTCTAGCCTTTGGACAATACGGTGTTATTTCACCCAATCTGGTGCATTCCATTGCTTTTTTTATTCTGTTTTACTGAGACAAGCATGGATTTAAATGTTTTTCTTTGAATTTGTATTTCTTTGAATGGATTGGTACTATCTTGGAAGCAGATCTGTAGAACAGTACCATAACTAAATGCCCACCACATATTGAAACTATTGCCTGTGAGCACTAGTATGAAAATTTCCTCTCTGTTCTTTGTAATTTGTATTAGGATGCATTTATGCCTTATGAGAATCCAAGAGAGGAAAAGGGTTGATCCACTAGGACAGAAATCTGATCTGGTGGTATTCTAACCAACCTTCTTAGTTAAATACTTTTTTAAAAAATCCCATTTAATTTTTAGATAGACATTTAGAAACTTCTTTGGATTTATTAGCAATTTATTTACTTGTTTCTTATCATTCATTCATTTATTACAATCATTTATTCAAGATTTCTTCTTTGAGAGACACTGGAATAGGCATTGGGGAAATTAAGGTGAATGATGGTCACATCTCTACCCCAGAGGTGTTCTGCCTCATTTGTGGCTTTAATAAAATATCCAGTAAGCTAGTCAACAGATGCATAGTATGGAACAAGGGGACTTTCCCTTACTAAACTAAAGACCTCCATGACTTTGATGTTATACTTCATCTTGGCCCTATTGACATTTCTTTTTTAAATTAATTTATTTGTTGTTTATTTATTTATTTATTTATTTATTTACTGTTGTTCAATTTTAGTTGTCCCTATTTTCCCGCCATTATTATCTCATGCCCTACCCACATCCAGCTCCCACATTCAATCCTCTCCCCCCACTGTTGTCTTTGCCCATGTGTTCTTTATATGTGCTTCTTGATGATTCTTCCTTTTCAATTTATTTTGTGGCAATAAAGAAACAGTGTGTAAGTGGAAGGAAAACACCTCAAATGATAGATGGATATGCTTTGGGTTAGCATGTGTTTCTGATGTTGAAGCAAAAGACATGCTTCAAATGAATATTTTGAATATAACACATCAGTGTTAAAGGATTACTATCTTTTGTTTACATTTCAATTGCAATATCCTGATATGTCTTATTCACACCTATTGGTAAAGTTAGCGATGTACAAGAGGCACTGACTCTAAAGACAAAATCAATAAAGATGATGCTGAATTATATCAAATATAATTTGCCTCCTTTCCCTTATTTGAACTTAACAGCATTATTTTAAACTTCATTTCACATTATCTGCAGGGAGAAATTGATGATAGGCACAAGAAGGAAAACCCTCCCTACCACTGTGTTCTGTTTCCTAAGGAAAGAGTTAGAAAAAGGGAAAATGACAAGAGTACTTTAAAGTTAGAAAGAACCAAAATGATGAGTGCAAATTTCTGCTTAAATTGTACAGGGCAATGCTGGTAAAAAGGGTAATTAGGTAGCAGTTAAAGTGCTGAGTCAAAAGTACAAAACATTTTATGGACAGAAATCATCTAGACTAATCTATTTTGCCAGCAGGGAGGAAAAATAACAATTCAAATGTATTTTACAAAAAGACTATAAATGTTTATCCTTGTCCAAAAACAAAGAACACATACATCTATTTGTTTAAAACTACTTATGAGTATTTTCCATTTGCTGCGATATTTGTCTTTTGGTTTTTTTGCCTAAAGATTTCAAGATTCTGGAATTACGTAAGATGGCAGAGGAGTGAATGGAAGTCATACCAATGTTCTCCCAGGACTAATGTGGAATTACAACTCAATTGTAGAGAAATCACTCAGAACAAGCAATGAGCCTTGTAACTTTGGATAGACAGAAGAATCAGCTTCAGCACAACTTGACTGGCAAGGAGTGCACTGAAAACTTGAGAACGCTGGCTGGGTGTCCACAAGCAACAGAACTGGAGGGATAATTAAGCAGCCAGATGGATACCCCTGAGAAGAGTGGGGTCTAAACCTTATACTGGGATCCCCAGTCTAGAGCACCAGAGCCCAAAAAAGTACACAGATAACAACCAGTGGTGAAAACTGGCAGGGTTGCTCTTCACCAGAGGCAGGCAGCTAGAAACACAAAGAGCAGTTAAAAGGGTCAACACACAAATTTTCACTTGCAGCCACTTATCCTGGGTTCCAGCAAAGGCAGGGGCAGAGTAAGCTGGAGATGCCTGAGGAGAGACTGGGGATGGAAACTTTGTGAAGGGAACTGAGATAATAGCAGCCAGGATCCTGGTGCTTAGTAATCCCCCATATGGCAGCAGCCATCCTGCACAGGCAGAACACTCCCCTCCAAGAGGCTGTAGCCTAAGAGGAAACAATAGCTCTGGCCCCAAGAGGGTCTCTAGCCCACCCTATGGGGCTTAAACCTGACTCCTAAATGTAGAGTGACTAGATTAACAACTGAAGGAGACAGCCTCAGAATGTAGGCCCATGGAAGTCTAGAACAGGTTGCTTAAGGTCAGATGGGGTCAACTTCTGACATCGCCAAGGCAGATCCAGAAAGAAAAACATTGGTAAATACCAGAGGTTATTGAGATAAAATCCACTGTGGTCTTCTCATGATTTGTGATATTTTCTTTCCTGGATAGCTTTTTAACATTCATTTCTGGTTCATCAAGTTTGTGCACATTCCACCTTCTTCATTCCCTTTTTTTATTAATGATGTAATTTTTACTTTCTCTCTTGCATTGCTCCAACTCCCAACTCTTACTAGTGCTCCTCCTTCTACCTTCTCAAAATCATTTTTTTCCAGTGGGTCATCTCATATCTGCTCTCCTTTCTTATAAGTATCTTAATCCCTTTAAACCCTTATTAATATTGGTTCATTTGCTGTTGAGAGTGGGATTGCAGGGTGGGAGTTATTTTAGTGAGTGTCACTTTGTTTTCTGGGCTTTACGGTCTTCTTCTTGCAGCACCTGCATGAGAGCACACAAAACATGGTGTGCAAAGTGACCCTAAGTCAGCCAGCTGAAGGGAAGGGCCCACTGAAGAACAACCTGAAAACAATCAACACCCAATTACATCCAGACAGCCAAATAAATGTCATAAAGGGCATGTCAAGAATATGAAGTTCAAGCGATCAAAGAGACTGCACCATAATTTGGTCTCCTACCATAAAAGATCATACCACAAAGTCAGAGAATCAAAAGAGATCATTTTAGGAAGCAGAAGCAAACAAGAAGAATCTAGCAAATAATGCTAATGGAAAGATATAAACCCCAATTGAAAGGAAAGGAGGAATCCTCAGAGAGAGTGCTAAATAAAATAGAGGCAACTCAATATCAGATATTGAGTTTAAAACCTGGTTTTGAGGAAGCTCATTGAGCTGAGTGAAAATTACCAAAAAGTACAGGGAAGGTATGAGGAACTTACTGCAAACAATATCAGCATGAAAAAGGACATAGAAATATCAATAAGAGCCAAGGGGAAGTGAAGAACACAATTTCTAAATTAAAGAACACAGTAGAAAGAATCAAAAACAGGCTAGATAAAGCAGAGGATAGAATCAGTGAGCTGGAGGACAAAGTAGAAAAACACTCCCAGAAAGAGCAAGAAAAGGAAAAGACACACACACACACACACACACACACACACAAAAAAAAAAAAAAAAAAAAAAAAAAAAAAAAAAAAAAAAAAAAAAAAAAAAAAAAAAAAAAAAAAAAAAAAAAAAAAAAAAAAAAAAAAAAAAAAAAAAAAAAAAAAAAAAAAAAAAAAAAAAAAAAAAAAAAAAAAAAAAAAAAAAAAAAAAAAAAAAAAAAAAAAA
>PVKU01001018.1:0-58501 GCA_004027475.1 Anoura caudifer | reverse complement strand
AGGAATTAAGGGAACTGCAGTACATGAAAAGTAAAAATATCCATACAACAGGAATGCCAGAACGAGCGGAAGAGGACCAAGTGATAGAAAACCTGTTGGAAAAGGTAATGATGGAAAACTTTCCTATTTGATGAGAGGAAAATGACACACAAGTCCAGGAAGTACAGAGGGTCCCAATCAAGAGGAAAGCAAAGAGCCCCACTCCAAGACACATCATAATTAAAATGGCAAAATTCCAAGACAAAGAGAGAATCTTAAAGGCAGCAAGGGATAAACAGGAAGTAACATACAAGAGAGCCCATATAATGCTAGCAGATGACTTCTCAACAATAACAATACAAGCCAGAAAGGAATGGCAAGAAATACTTCAAGTATTGAAAACCAAAGGCCTACAACCAAGACCACTTTTCCCAGCAAGGCTCTCAATTAAAATGGAAGGCCACATAAGGAGTTTACCAGACAAAAGAAGGTGAAAGAATACATCTCCATCAAACCAGTATTGCAAGATATGCTAAAGGGATGGATTTAAGAAGAGGAAGAAAAACAGTGAGATAGAGAGAGAGGAACACAGGTATAAAGGGAGTAAAATGACAATGAATAAGTACATATCAATAATAAACACAAATGGATTAAATGTTCTAATCAAAATACTTTGGGTACCTGAATGGTTAATAAAACATGACCCACACATATGCTGCTTACAAGATACCCACCTTAAAACAAGACCTTTGGAGACTGAATGTGAAGGTTTGGAAAAAAATATTTCAAAACAAATGGACAGGAAAAAAAGTCAGGGTCCCAATACTAATAGCAGAAAAATAGACTTCAAAACAAAGGCCATAAAAAGAGACACTTCATAATACTCAAGGGAAGTACCCATCAACAAGACATAAATATTGTAATTATATATGCAACCAAGATAGGAGCACCCAAATATATAAGGAAAATCATGGAAGACTTCAAGAAACATATAGACAGATACATAATTATTGTAGGGGATTTTAACACACCACTTTGGACAATATATATAACTTCAAAACAAAATATCAAAAAGGATATTGTAGAACTGAATATTGCATTAGATCAAATGGAATATATATATGATATATATTTATATATTTATTTATATATAAAAGATATATATTGATATATATCATATATATATATATAAACTTTCATTCCAAAGAAGCATATACACATTCTTCTCAAATCCACATGGAACATTTTTAAAGATAGACCACATGATAGGACACAAAACCAGCCTCTACAAATTCAAGAAAATTGAAATCATATCAAACATTTTCTTGGGCCAAAAGGGACTGAAACTAGAAAGTAACCTCAAGGAAATAAGTCTAAAACATTCAAACTCATGGAGACTGAATAGCATGCTATTAAACAATAAATGGATTAATAATGAGACCAAGGAAGAAATCAAACAGTTTCTGGCAACAAATGAAAATGAACACACTTAGTGGGAAACAGCAATGGCAGTCCTGAGAGGGAAATTCCTAGCAGTACTCATGTGCCTAATAAGGATAGAAACCCTTCAAATGACTTCACCCTACATCTAACAAGAACAGGAAGAACAAATGACAAACAAAATCCAGAGCAAGTAGAAGGAAGGAAATAATCAAGATCAGAACAGAATTAAGTGACATAGAGACCAAAAGGACAAGTCAAAAGATCAATAAATCCAAAAGCTGGATCTTTAAAAAGGTAAACAAAATCTACAAGACTTAACCAGCGTCATGAAGACAAAAAAAGGAAGAGGAACCAAATAAATAAAACCAGACATGAAAGAAAAGAAATTACAACTGATCTTACAGAAACACAAAGGATTGTAAGAAATTACTGTGAAAACTATATGCCAAGAAATCTGAAAACCTGGGTGAAATGGACACATTTCTAGAAAAATATCATCTTTCAAAACTGAATCAAGAAGAGGCAGGAAAGCTTAAGAGACCAATAACATCTAGTGAAATTGAAGCAGTAATGAAAAAATTCATGGCACACAAAATCCCTGAACTAGATGGTTTCACAGGAGAATTTTACAAAGCATTTAAGGAAGGGCTAACTCTCACCTTTCCCAGACTATTCAAAAAAAAAAAAAAAAACCCAAGAAGATGGAAGACTATTAAACTCTTTTTATGAGGTCAGCATCATCCTAATTCCAAAACCAAATAAAGACACAACAAAGAAAAAAAGCCACAGACAAATATCACTCATGAACATAGACACTAAAATACTCAATGAAATATTGACAAAACACATTCAGGAATACATTACAAATATCATACAACATGACCAAGTGGGATTCATCCCAGGGATGCATGGATGTTACAACATTCAGAAATCAATAAATGTAGTACATCACATAATAATGACATGATCATATCAATAGATGGGGAAAATCATTTGATAAGGCACAGCACCCATTTATGATAAAAACACTCAGCAAAGTGCAAGTAAAGAGAGTATTCCTCAACTGTTAAAGGGCATATACAAGAAACCTACAGCCAACATCATACTCAATGGACAAAAACCAAAAGCTTTCCCACTAAGATCAGGAACAAGACAATGATGTCTGCTTTCACCACTTGTATTCAATATAGTACTGGAATTCCTAACCACAGCAATCAGACAACAAAGAGAAATAAAAGGTATCCAAATTGGAAAGGAGGAAGTGAAGCTGTTTTGTTTTCAAATGGTATGCTCATGTACATTGAAAACCCTATAGAGTCCACCAAGAAACTACTCGACCTAATATGTGAATTTAGTAAATCAGCAGTGTTTAAAATCAATATTCAGAAATCAAAGGCATTTTTATACATGCACAATGAAAAATCAGAATCAGAAATCAGGGAAAAAATCCCATTTGCTATAGCAACAAAAAACCCCCAAGTACCTAGGAATAAACATAACCAAGGAGATGAAAGGCCTGCACATAGAAAACTACACAATACTGAAGAAAGAAATTAAGGGAGACACAAATAAATGGAAACATATTCTGTGTTTATCCATTGGAAGAATCAACATCATCAAAATGTCTATACTACCCAAAGCAATTTACAGATTCAATGCAATCCCTATTAAAATACCAACAACATATTTTGGAGATATAGAACAAACATTTCAAAAATGTATATAGAGCCATAAATGACCCCAAATAGCCATTGAAATTTTGAGAAAGAAGATCCAAGTAGGAGCGATCAAAATACCTGATATCAAACTATAATTTGAGGTCACAGTAATCAAAGCAGTCTGCTACTGGCATAAGAACAGACACATAAATCAGTGGAACATAATAAAGAGCCCACATATAAACCCATGTCTCTATGGTCAATTAGCATTGAGCCAAGGGGGCAGGAGCATAAAATGGAGTAAAAACAGCTTCTTCAGCAAATGGTATTTGGAGACCTGAACAGCTACATGCAAACAAATGAATCTCTATCACCAACTTACTACATACCCCAAAAATAAATTCAATGTGAGTGAAAGACTTAAATATACATCACAAAGCATAAAAGTCCTAGAAGAGAACACAGGCAGGCAAATCTCAGATATTCAACACAGCAATATTTTCACTGATATGTCCCCTAGGACAAGGGACATAAAGGAAAGAATAAACAAATGGGATTTCATCAAACTAGAAATCTTCTGCATGGTGAAAGAAACCATCAGCAAATGAAAAGGGAACCAACTGTATGGGAAAACATATTTGCAAATGATACCTCAGACAAGGGTTGGATATTCAAAATATATAAAGAACTCACATGACTTCACTCCAGGAAGATAAACAACCCAATTAAAAATGGGCAAAGGACCCAAACAGATGCTTCTCCAAGGAGGACATACAGAGTGCCCAGAGACATATGAAATGATTCTCAACATCACTAGCCATCATGGAAATGCAAATTAAAACCACAGTGAGATACCATTTCACACTGGTCAGAAAGGCCATCATAAATAAATCAACAAATAACAAGTGCTAGAGAGGTTGTGGAGAAGCAGAAGCCCTAGTGCACTAGTGGTGGGTATGCAGACTGATACAGCCATTGAGGGAAACAGTATGGAATTTTGTCAAAAAACTAAAAATGGAACTGCCTTTAAAAAAATATTTTTAAGTCATCAGAGGGGAGAGAGGAGGGAATTTCAGGGGAAAAGGGGAAGGATTTGGAGAAACAAGTATAAAGGACACATGGACAAAAACTAAGGGGGGTGGAAATGGGAGGGAGGTGAGGAGGGCTGGGGTGGTGGGCTGGGATGGGACTAAAAGACTGAAAACTGTACAAGAATAACAATTAAAATAAAAAAGTATAAAGAGGGAAAATGTTTTTAAGGTTTTATTTATTTATTTTTAGAGGGAGGGAGGGAGGAAGAGAGGGAGAGAAACATCAATGTGTGTTGGCCTATCATGTGGCCCCCACAGGGGACCTGACCCACAAACAAGGTATGTGCCCTGACTGGGAATCAAACCAGCAACCCTTTTGGTCACAGCCTATGCTCAATCCACTGAGCTAAACCAACCAGGGCTGCAACTGCCTTTCAACCTGGTAATTCCACTTCTGGAATTATACCATAAGAATCCTGAAACAACCAACTCGAAAGAACCTATGCACCTCAATGTTCGTAGCAGAGCAATTTACCATAGCCAAATGCTAGAGACAGCCTACGTGCCCATTGGTAAATGAGTGGATCAAAAATCTGTGGTATCTTTACACAATGGAATACTATGCAGCAGAAAGAAAGAGGGAACTCCTCCCTTTTTGATAGCAGGAGGGATCTGGAGAGCATTATGCTAAATGAAATAAGCCCAAATTAGTTGGTGCAAGACAAATGCCATATGATCTCAACTATAAGTGGAATGTAATCAACAAAACAAACAAGCAAGCAAAATAGAACCAGAGACATGGAAACAAAAAACAATCTGACTGTTACCAGAGTGTTTGTGGAAGCTTATAATGGGGGAAAGAAGGTTAAAGGTCTCATCAAGGCATGGTATGAAGGGCTCATGAACAAAGACAAAAAGAGGGAGAGGATTGAATGTGGGAAGTGGGGTTGCATAGGATGGGGGAGAGTAATAGAGGAAAAATGAGGAAATTGCAACTATAATTGAAGAATAATAAAAGTATATAAGATACAAAAAAACAAAGTAAAGTAAATAAAATATTGATTGTTAGTCCTAAAACAGAAACTACTGTGATAAGTTTTTGGAAAGTTTGAAATAGAAAGTGCACTGCAGGTGGGGTTAGCTAAAGCCACCAAAACAACCCACTACTTGCTTTTGTTAATAAAGTTTTAGTCAAACACAGCCTCAAAAAAAAGATATACATGATCTGTCCAGAAAGAATCCATCCATATAATGTGAAAAATAGACACTTATTGAAGAAGATACAAGATACAAGAAACATTATACAGTTGTCCCTTGCTCTATTGCAGTTCACTTATTGTGGCTTCACTGTATCATGGGTTTTTTTAAAAATATATATCTAATTCTCTATTGCAGAGTTTTTGCTATGTCACAGGATTTTGCAGTATATAGGTATTTATATAATATTTATGATTTTAATCACTGTTGCCAAAAAATTTAAAACAATATAAAAATATAAAAATGTATTAATTCAAACATATTAAAATAATATTAAATTAAATTAAAATGCAGTATGTATTGCATCAGCAGATGAATACCATACTGTACACAATGGAAATGCAGTACGCCACTACTGCTTGTGCAAGTTTGCCAACATGAGACTGTACATGGCACACTATTGGCTGATGGATTAGAAGGCGACCAACCATAGCATTGTGTTCTGTATCCTGGGCGCTGATTGGCTCAGTGACTGTAGCATCAGTCTGTTTGCTCTCCCACACTGTGCCCATACGTTCAGCATCCCTTTGTCCACTTCACATCAACATCTGTTCTTTGTATGTAGTGTTGCACTGTGTTGTTGTGTTTTTGTGAAATTTTCATAAAAGTGTGAATTTATTTCAAGCCCTACAATGCCACCCAAACATGGTATCTGGCAGTTTGGGTGGCAGTGATACCACCCAACCCTTCTAAGTCTTCTGACAGTGAACCCAGGCACCAGAGGAATACGCTTACTATCAAAGAAAAGGTGGAACTTCTCGACATATTAAAGGAAGGCAAAAGCTACACGGCTGTAGGCCACCATTATGGGATCAATAAATCTACTGTTTGCTACATAAAGAAAGACAAGAAGAACCTTAGGTCTACAGCAATGATGACTTTTAACAAGACTACAAACAGGGTGGTCACTTCCCACAATAAGGCCATTGTGAGGATGGAGTCTGCATTGGCCCTGTGGGTAAATAACTGCAGGAAGAAGAATATCTCACTGGATACCAACACCATCTAGACAAAGGCGAAGAAACTTTATGATAGTTTTGCAGAAAGCACAGATGTTCATGACAGTGATGAGAATGAAGACGAGGATGATGACACAGAAGCAGGACTGTCAAGTGCTTCTCCCACAAGACCAACCCCATTCAGTGCCAGCAAGGGCTGGTTTGACAAATTTCAGAGATGCTTTGGACTCAAGAGCATTTCTCTGCATACAGAAGCTGCCTCTGCTAATAAAAAGCGGCACCAGCAACTCCCCATAACTATGTTCATCACTTGGACAAAGAGATCAGTTACGCCTACGCCTTTAGTGGAAATAGAAGTTACGGCCCAGGGCAAAGATACTGCACCAGCTGATGAAGCCCCTGATGAAGTGTTGCCTTCAGAAGAGCTGCAATGATCTCCATGGCTGTGCAGTGCATTCATCTCATTGTCATCACCTTCATCACCATCAGTACTGCACAGCTACATAATTCATGATCTTCATCATTCAAGTTGTAGTATACTTCACTGGTGAGTACCCATATAGAATTTTATATGTTGTTAAAATTATATAGGTTTAAGAGTGTAGAAAGTATTTAAGAGCATATGAATTATTTATAAGAGTGTGGGAAAGGTTACCAAGACAGTGGGAAAGGTTTATAGGAGTGAGAGAAGGGCTTATAAAGCCTTAAATATATATATATATATTTTATTATATATTATATATTATACTATATACTATATAGTATAGTATAGTATAGTATAGTATAGTATAGTATAGTATGTATTATAATATATAATTTATTATATATTTATTATATATATTTTATTATATATAAATAATAAAATAAATATAATGCTGCTACTTCATGGATTTTCACTGATTGCAGAGGTCTCTGGAATGTAACTCCTGTGATAGGTAGGGATCACTGTACATAGGACAATGATGGCTCAAACCCCTTCAAAGTAGGCACCTTGGGACCTCACACAGTTCTCCCAATTGCCATCAGCTGCCCTCTGGTATTCTCCTGAATATCACTGATGATCTGAATTATCTTCTCTTTCAAAGTTGGGTTTAGTTTTGAGAAAATTCAGAAGTTGCAGGCCTCCAAATATGGGCTCTAGTGGGGCTGAGCCACCTAAATGATTTGATGTTTCTCAAAAGAACTCTTCATGATACATGATGCAAGTGTGGTTCATTGTCATGATGAAGCTGCCAATTTCTAGGTGCCCATAGCTGTAGCCTTCTGAATCATCTGAGCAGTTTTATTTATTGTTTAATTATTTATTAAATAATTTTCACTGAAATTTTCAAACTTTATGCAAAATTTGATGCAGATTCATTGCTTTCCTCACTCAGTTATTTTGAATGTGACAGCCATACAGTACACATGCTCACTCAATGATGTCTACCACCTCCATTGACTAGTACAGTGAAATCATCATTGTTCATGCATGTACATCCCATTCCATATTTTTGGCTGCCAATTTACATTGATGTCCAAACCATTCTCACTACATTAACAGTGGTTGGACTTTTGCAGACAGACTTCACATACCATGCAAACAATAAGCATAGTGAACTTGAGTAGACATATTAATATCAGGCTTTAGGACAAGTTATAATACTAGAGACAGAGAGAACTATTTGATGATGGTTAAGGAATTACTAGATCAAGAAAATGTAACACAAAAATAAAAAAAGGTTAGAGACAAATCAAGAAAAGTATAGTAGGGGTGTCCTGAAATGGAATGTAAAATCTAGAGAAGTTGCCTTTTTTTAACTGAAACAATACTGTAGTTTTATGATTCTAATAGTGGAAATCCAGAGAAGCAAGAAATAATTGATGATTCAGGAGAGATTGAAGCCCTGTGATCAAGAGAAGATGATAGAGTAGTGGGTTGCTGACCTTATACAGGAGTATGGATAGTTCATAAGGGAAATAAAGGGAGAATATATTGGCAAAGATGTAGGATGTAGATGGGAGTGGTGTAATATGTGTTTTGATGTATTAGTAGAGAACATTCAATTCTGATACAGAAAATAAAAATAAAGAGGATCAATGAAGCTCATAAAAGTTGTTTTTTGGAAGATAATTTTCCATGAGTGTCACTTTTCTTGCTTATCATGAGAATAATATTTTTGAGGATTATTGTATATAGTATGCATCCTGGAAAGAGATACTGATCCCTGTCCACAACAAAGGGCAGATTTATTTCTTTTTCAATAGAATAAAGATAATATGTTCCTATGGGGCAAAGGACAGGTGTGCTTGCTGCCCATTATAAAAAGTTTGGGGGCTCCAAACTTTTTATATTTTTATATTATAATTATAATATATTGTATTATAATTCCATTTTTAAAAAGCAATATAATTTACAGATCCTCTTAAAGACCACGAGGAGCAGTCATACTCACACTAAAGGTCAATTTTTCACTCTCTTTCTTTGCCCCAACCACAAGATCTGGTTATCTCTCTAGGCCGAGTATGTCTAGAGTCCACTGTTATCTGACTCTCTGATTTCTAGTGCTATTCACCAGCATAAGTCTTTTAACAACCATTCTGTCAGCAGAATCTTGTTTCTGACCAAAACAAAGAATGCTGTACTTTTAAAAAACCTTCTTGGAGTAATTCTACCCTACTTTGACAATGTTTTTTATGTCTACTCAGCAATTAGGTGTTCAATTTTTAATGTATCCTTGTACCTCACTTGAAGCAAGAGCAATTTGTGAAAATATGGATTAACGTACAAAACAAGTCAACAAGTAACTCTCCTTTATCAAGCTTTCCAAAAATGGTATTGTTTTAATTAAGCTTTATTTTTTCCTAAAAGTAATTTGATTTCAGAAGACTTAATTCATGTGTACATTTTTAAAATCTCATTGTGTGCTGAGAGTCTGGCATTTTAGTATCATTTTATACCTGTTAGTGCATTTTTTATTATTCTCAAGTGACAGAATAAAAATATGTTGTATATCTAGACCATAAACTATTAACAGTAAAAACTGCCTCCTAAATCATTTTTGTTCTCTTCACAGTGGTTGCTACTGTGTTCTGTATACTGAAGATTTTTCAATAAATCTTTAATTTACTTGGTTGTGGTCAGTCCAAATCATGGTATTATTTGGTTACTAGTGATGTTACAACAGTAAAACATATTCTAAAGTGAATCATAACATTGTAGTACAACAGTCACAAATTTGCTCCTTTCTTATAGAATCTGTGGTCTGTTTAAGGATTTGGCATTGAAGGTAAAGAAAAGCAGAAACAGAAAGTTGGTGACATCTGGAGATGTTAGCTGAAGCACACATTTATTACCATTCTTCACTATTTATTATACTTTTCTGGTCTCTTTTCCTTCAATGTATTTTCTAATATGCCCCATATTATTTTCTTGAATATTTATAATCACCTAAAAATCCAAAAAGTCATATGCATTTTTATTATCAAATCAGAAACAGATGAATTTTATAAAAACAGTGTATTCTCTTAGTTGCCACATTGCTACATTTATTAAATTGCTACAAGAGAATCACACATTTTGCTGGTCTCTCTAATTAGTTAAGAATTTACAAAATTGTCAATTTATCTTAACCCTTTTGCTGAGGGGTGACTGCTACTTTAACTCTGAATAGAAAATGATGAAATTTAATAAAGAAAAACATGATTAGTTTTTACAGGTGTTGAATGGAAATGTTTCAGTCTAGAATTAAATTTATATTAAAAGAAAGAAATCCCATCATGTATGACAACATGAATGAACCTTAAGAATATTACTCTAAGTGCAGTAAGTCAGTCAGAGAAGGATGAGTACTTTATCATTCTACTTACATGAGGTATCTAAAGTAGGCTTGCATCGCTTCACTGCCTTTTGGCTAAGATCAAGTGTAGTACCTGTTCTTATCAGCTTAAAGTAGTCAGACTTGGGCTGAATATATGGTGACAACAGATGATTTGATTTTAGGTGGTGGGCACACAATGCAACATACAAATCATGAAATGTACACTTGAAACCTATATGTCTTATTAACCTATGTTACCTCAATAAATTTAATTAAAAAGGAAAACAAATAAAGGAGTCAGACTCAGAAACATAAAGTAGAATGGTGGTTGTCAGGGGCTATAGGAAAGGGAGTTCACTGAGTATATAGCTTCAGATATGCAAGATTAAAAAATTCTAAAGATCTGCTGTACAGCATTGTGTTTGTCGCTAACAACACTGTACTATATACCTAAACATTTGTTAATAGGGTAAATCTCATTTTTTTATTTTTAACCAAAATAAAAATAAACTATATAGATTTCACCTCTCTTCTGTTTTTATAGCCTGTGGTATAAAAACACCTTCATATTTTAATTTTTATTAAAAATTGAATTTATTTATTTTTAGAGAGGGGAAGGAAGGGAGAAAGAGAGAAATACCAGCATGTGGTTTCTTCTCGTGCACCCCCTACTGGGAATCTGACCCTCAACCCAGGCAAGTGCCCTAGACAGAAAATTGAACCAGTGACCCTTTAGTTCACAGTCCAACACTCAATCAACTGAGCCACACCAACCAGGGCAACCTTCATTTTAAAAAAATTGGCAACTACCTACAGGGAACCATTTTGTGTGGCAGTGGTGAATGTAGCCCAGCCCCTGATTTGGAAAATGGATGGGGAATGAGTCAGCACAAAGGAACCAAGCCCACAGATCAGTTTTTCCATGGAGAATCAGGCCTGCATTGTACCTAGGCTGTTTTGAGGTGTGCTTTTTGCTAAAACTCCCTCACCCTGAATTGAGGCCACAAATGTTTAATGCATATATTTAAAGTAATGTCCTAAAATCTGTGCTAAACCTCCCAAGTATGGAGTGTAACGAGTTCAACCACTTTTCCCCTTGCATTTGCAAATATCCTTTTTCTTTGTAGTAATTAGCAACTTCCTCTCCTTTGTTATCTGTAAAAGGTAACCTTCGCCCAAAGCGAACCCGTGCATACTAAATTAGGACCATCCTCCATGTAATGTACCCAGAAAAGCAATAAAAGCCTGTCCAGGTAGGAGTTGGGGTCCTCTCTCACTCAGAGAGCAGCTAAGCCATCCCTTTTTCTCCACAGGACTTCCATAGTCCACGTGAATTTGTTAGTCACAGCCATACATATGGACCCCACTGGCTGGAGTCTGCATCAACTATCAATTCTACAATCTGTAGAACCTAGGGCCATTTGATATTGTAAAAATTCCATTTCTTCCATTTAGTTATGGCATGGGAAATAAAATTTGAAAGTGGCTGTTGAGTTTCCACATAGTATTTTGAGATCAAAAGTTCATTGATATCAGTGTTTGAGATTCCAGAACCTTTTACTGTTTCTAAGAGGTGGTTGAAAACCCCAGGCAGCCAATTTGTTTCTAATTATAGAAACAAATTATAATTTATTTTCAAAATCTAATATAATGAGAATTTTCCTCATTGTAGTAGAGTTTGGGTAAGGTTTATTTTCAAAATCTTCCTAAGTATGTTTCATTTAGAGTTGAATGACAACAGCTATTAGGTATCACATTGCTCTTCATGTTAAAAGATTATACTTGCTGACATGAATTCTTCCTGCAATGCATGTTGCTGGTAAAAACATAAAATCTATTTTCCCACCCCTATTAATTTCTCCATGTGTCTTTTGCATAATACCAATAGTTGCTTTAAAGCCTTTTCACTGATATTTGCTAGAATTATACTCTATGGGAGTCTGACTGACATTTTAGCTCACCTTGTAACACTCTATCTCTAATTGTGTTTCCCTGTGTCTTCCATTTTTATTGACTGCTTTGTTAAAAGTTCATAACTACCAATATAGCATTCATCCAAAGAGTGCTTTCTTAATTTTTGGAGGCTATATCTGGATGTGAGGCAATGCTTAAATATTATGAATCACTGAATGTCTTGTCCTTTACCAGACTGAGCTTTCTCTTTCCTGAGTTTTGTTGTCGTGGTTGGATGCATTATTTATTTATTTTTAAATATATTGTATTGATTATGCTATTACAATTGTCCCATTTCCCTCCCTTTATTTTCTTCCACCCTGCACCCTGCCTCCGACAACCATTCTCCCACCTTAGTTCAGGTCCATGGGTCATACATTTAAGTTCCTTGGCTTCTCCATATCCCATAGTATTCTTAACCTCCTCCCATCCATTGTGTACCTACCATTTATGCTTCTTATTCCCTGTACCTTTTCTCTCTTACCCCTATCCCCACTGTGAACCTTCCATGTGATCTCTATTTCTGTGCTTCTGTTCCTGTTCTATTGTTTGTTTAGTTTTGTTTTGTTTTAATTTTAGGTTCAGCTGTTGATAGTAGTGAGTTCGTTGTCATTTTACTGTTCATATTTTTTTATTTTCTTCTTTTTCTTAGATAAGTCTCTTTAACATTTCATATAATAAAGATTTGGTGATGATGAACTCCTTTAACTTGGCCTTATCTAGGAAACACTTTATCTGCACTTCCATTCTAAATTATAGCTTTGCTGGATAGAGTAATCTTGGATGTATGTCCTTGTCTTTCAAGACTTCAAATAACTATTTCAAGTCCCTCTTTGCCTGCAAGGTTCTTTGGAGAAATCACCAGATAGTCTTATGGGAACTCCTTGGGAGGTAACTGTCTCCTTTTCTCTTGCTGCTTTTAAAATTCTCTCCTTATTTTTCATCTTGAGTAATGTAATTATGATGTGCCTTGGTGTATGCTTCCTTGGGTACAAACTTTTTGGGACTCTCTAAGCTTCCTGGACGTATATTTCCTTTGCCAGATTGGGGAAATTCTCCTTCATTATGTTTTCATATAAGTTTTTAATTTCTTGCTCTTCCTCTTCTTCCTCTGGCACCCCTATGATTTGGATGTTGGAACATTTAAGGTTGTCCCGGAGTTTCCTAAGCCTCTCCTTATTTTTTTTTTAATTATTGTTTCTTCATTCTGTTCTGGTTGAATGTTTATTTCTTCCTTCTGCTTCAAATTGTTGATTTGAGTCCTGGTTTCCTTCCCTTCACTATTGGTTCCCTGTATATTTTTCCTTTACTTCACTTTTCATAGAGCCTTCACTTTTTACTCTATTTTGTAACTGAACTCAAATATTTCTGTGAGCATCCTGATTACCAGTGTTTTGAACTCTTCATCTGATAGGTTGGATATCTCTTCTTCACTTAGTTATATTTTTTCTAGAAATTTGATCTCTTCTTTCATTTGGGCCATATATTTTTGTCTTTGCATGCCTGTCACATAGTAAGGGGCAGAGCCTTAGGTATTCGTCAGGGCGTGGCAACCTACTTGGCTATGTTGTGTCACTGTATGTGGGGGAGGGGCCTGAGAGAGAACAATGTCACTTGCTCAAGTCTCAGCCAGTTTTCAGTCACTTTCTCTGCTACCCACAAGCAAATTGGGCTGCTCAAATGCTGATTCTCAGGTGGGTGGTTTTGTGCATATTCTAGGACCCCATGGATCTCTCCAACCAACTTTCCTGTGAGGCTGGGAGTTTCTCCTGCTGCCTCGACCTCCACAGGTTTTTCCAGTCAGAGGTTTTGAAACTTTATTTTCCCATGGTTGAACCCTGGGTTATGTGATCTGTCTCACTCCCAAGTTGTTCCTCCCGTTCATCTGTACACAAATGTGGGACTGTTGATCTGCCAGCCTCTGCCTTGCCCACCCTGGTCCTCTAGCCACCATCTTGCCAAAAGTCCTCTCTGCCCTGGATGCCTATCTCTGCCCCTCCTACCAGAATGGATGAATGTTTCTTTTTTAATTCCTTGGTTGTCAGGCTGCCATGCAGGTTGATTTTCTGGCACTTCTGGGTATTTTTTTTTGTTTGTTTTTAAATTTGTTGTCCTTCTTTTTGCTGTGCGAGAAGGCAAAATGTAGCTACCTACTCATCCATCTTGGCCAGAAGTTCTGTTTTATTCATTCATTTATTTTTTCTTCAGTAACAATATTATTAAGCCACAGGACTGTTTCTCTCCACAGGTCACACTTTGATCAGAATATGTTTGGTATATTCATTAGCTGAGTCTGCACTCACTGCCCAGGTGGACAGTCTTTGTGGAGATACCATGTGTCAGGTTGCCCACATAAGCAAGATCATTTCCCTAGAAAACCTGCTGATTTGTATTTGTTTTTCTAAGGTCACAGAGCATGAAAAGAGTATTCTCTCTGCATACCTGCTAGTATCATCATTTATAACTTAATTCAACAGGCAAAATACAGAGATCTTCGAAGCCTGACTTTTCTGTTCCCTGAAAACAAAATACACATCTTATTGAATTCCCTTGAACATCAAATATTATATAAGATATTTGACCTTACCTCCAAGCATTCTTAAATGAGCAAAATTGAATATTCTTTACCCTGGTAAAGTGTTATAGTAACAATCACACATTGCTGTGGCCTCAGAGCCAGGTCTTACCAAAATGTGGCCATGTCTTAACAAAATGCCTTTAAAAGTGGACATGGGAATGGAAAGCAAATAAAAACTCTAACAACTAGGCAAATACAACAAACTGAAAAATGCAAAGAGCTGCAAATTAGTTTGCTTAAATCAACCAGTGAGGCATTGTACTCAATAGTTAGCATCCTCAGTACTTGATACCCTCATTTGTAAAGAGATTGATGTACTGAACAGGTTGGATATAATCTCAGACCTTTTTGACAATCAATCACTTAGAATTGTGATTTCTTCTCAGCCAAAACCAAAGAGATTAACCACGCTGAAGCCTAACTCCTTAATATGAACAGCTTAAATCTACAGAGTACTTACATATGCTTCTTAGTTCTTTTAACTGGAGATACTATTTAATGTTTGCAACAGCTTTTTGAGGTAGGTGCTATTGCCACCATTTTATAGATGAAAAAAGCTAAGATTGAATATATTTAGGCATTTCTTTTAAGTCCTGGATATGAGTACATGTCAAATTTTATAGACATATTGTCCAGTGCGAAAAGAAATTAACGTAGCTACTAGCACCTATTGTTCCTTAATGTCATTATAAAACTCTACCTAAATATAATCATTTACAGCACATTGTCCAGTGTTCTGGCACCATCTAGAACTTCTTTTGTAGTCATATGTCCATTTCCTTGCTCTTTCATACTAGTCTCACTATTTCTTGCTTAATATCATAAAACTAGTAAAGGAAAAAGTTAGAATTTGAGACAGATTTACTCCAGAGTCCACAGGCTTAACTGCTACCTAGTACTGTTTTCCCTGCTCCCTCTGCTGCCATTCATCTCTCTTTTTTTAAGTGGGACATGAAATATTCAGATTTGTATCTATGTCTCTGCTCTACAGTGGAATTATTATTATTTTATACAAACAAGAAGCATCAAGCCATTGTTGGATACCTGAGGCAAAATGAAAAAATATTCTAGAGGATAGGCACTGTAGTGGAGATTACATCAAACTCATAATCTCTTTGAAACATGGAATGTGAAAGACCACAGAGGGGATTGCTCACCTGGGGTGAAAAAGGCAACCAGGTGGTCAGACAGGCTTGAAAAATCACAAACATATTAAAAAGCACATTGAATAATATGTTTGGAAGCTAAGGAAAGAACATGGGCATCACAGAGTCCAAAACCCAGACTAAAACCCTGTGCCACAAAAGATCAACATTAAGGGTAAGAATTTGAACATTTTATGAGATAATGGCAGCAAGACGGATCTTTACATGGAACCAACTTTTTGTTTAATTTTCAGAGCATTTAGAGATTTCCTATTAAAGTAGTCAACCACTAAATTTGGCTAGTCTGGGTACACAAGTAAAGATATCCAACATTTTTTTTGGCAAAATAGGAAAATAAGAAACCTGAGATAAAAGTGGTTATTGAAACTCTCAGTCCCCTTTAATTATCTGCTTTCAGAGGAAGATTTGCTATCAATCATTTTTATATCAGCATGAATAAGGAAAGTTTATGTGTAGTCTTTCCTGGGAGATTTTACATTTTCAGTGTTGGCTCTAAATGTAGAATTAAAATCTTCATCCTGGCTCATAGGAATTCTTATCCTGTGTAATAATAAGGAAGTAGATTTAGGGACAGGAGCGGAAGGTCCTCTCAGCAATCAAACCACTCCTGCCTTGCAAATCTTGATCTTTCAGCCAGCAAGAATACCTGAAGGACTTACATATTTTGGTGACTTATTTCATTTCCAGTTGGAAGTCTTGTGTTTCTTTTTGTTATAGTCATAATAGAATTTTTTAATAGAAGATAACAAAACAAAGTTGACCTTTTTGTTAATGCAGCTTTATATGACCACTGAAGTTTTGTGGGTAAGTTTCCTGTCCAGGCTGCAATTTTCCTATTGTAACTCTAGGATTTAGTGAAAAGAGAAGGAGAAATTTAAGTTTATGCCTCCGTGGTTAACTTGCAGGAGCATAGCTCTCAGTTGGTAATTTTGTAATTGGACCTGCAAAAGGCTGTACTCAGATAAAACAAGTGCTCTCTTTCTTGTCTGTCTACCTTAGACATGATGAGGCTAATGTGAAGGAGTAAGGAGATGGACACATGATTAAAAGAAGTTTTACATGGTTTCAGAATGAGAAAAAATACACTGTAAGTGTTTAGAGCCAAATGACATTAGGAAAAATGCTAGTAATACCTGTTTTTTTTTTATACACTGGATCAATATAGATACAAAAATCACTATGTACTCAAACTGAGGGCTTAAAAGAAATACCAAATATTTTCATGTGAATAGTATACATTTTGTGGCTTTACCACTTTATCATTGTGTAAGCTCAGGTTAGCTACTTAAATTCAGTAAGTTTCAGTTTTATTTTCATAAAATGGAAGATAATATCATATTCTTATGATATTATCATTTGCTTATTGTGAGAAGTAAATGAGAAGATAAATGTAAGTCACCCAACAAATATCCTGGCACATAGCAGATATTGAATAATAGAATCTACTCTTATTTCTTTGTTTTGTTAAAACAACCCTGTAAACTAGGCAAATAAGATATTAATACTCATATAACAAATAGAGAAACTGAATCTTAGAGGTTAAATTATTATTTAAGTTGGTAGGTAAGAGAACCAATCTATAATTCATAAATGTATATTATTGTTACTTTTAAAACTTAATTCTTGATTTATGTGTATGTGGTCATATGTGTGTGTTTTCCTTGCACAAAATTAGGGTTATAGCGGGAAAAGTGGCCAAATACTAAACCTGACAAGCTCAGGGGAGGCCTGTGTGGTGGCCTTACAATCTCAGAGACCACAAGCAAACACAAATGATGATCTGAAAATAAAACTCCTTAACAAAAAGCAGTTCATGGTGGGTAGTCATGTCCTAGGCCAGTAACTTCCTTGACAAAAGTTAATCTTTACCTTAACCCAGGCTGCCTCTCTATTATCTTTTTGCATCTACTATACCTTTGGAATGTCAGAGCAATCCCCTTTTTCCAGATCCCTCAGGGCACTATCTTCCACCAGAGCAGAGACCACGGAGCCCTCATTGTTCTCATTCTCCAGAATACCACCTGTGTGCTGTAATGTTTATTATTAACTATCTTATACCCATCAATGTAAAAGAAGTATGTATCTATTCACTTTACTTTTTTTTTTTACATTTTTTAATTTAAATTGTTGTTCTTGCACAGTTTTCGGACTTTTGCTCCCACCCCAGCCCTCCCCACCTCCCTCCCAGATCCACCCTCCTAGATTTTAGCCATGTGTCCTTTATACTTGATCCTGTACACCCTTCCACTTTTCCCCTGAAATTCCTTCCCCTCTACCCTCTGGTGACTGTGAGCCTATTCTCAATTTCAGTATCTTTGGTTATATTTTCCTTGTTTGCTTGTTTTGTTGATTAGATTTCTGTTAAAGGTGAGATCATATGGTATTTGTCTTTCACCTCCTGGCTTATTTCGCTTAGCATGATGCTCTCCACTTCCATCCATGCTGTTGCAAAGGGTAGGAGCTACTTCTTTCTCTCTGTTGCATAGTACTTCATTCAATAAGTGGACCGCAGTTTTTTGATCCACTCATTTACTGATGGGCAAGTAGGTTGCTCCCAACACTTGGATACTGCAAATTGTGCTGGCATGAACATAGGGGTTCATAGGTTCTTTTGGACTACTGTTTCAGGGTTCGTAGGATATAATCCTAGTAGTGGAATTGCTGGGTCAAAAGGTAGATCCATTTTTAATTTTCTGAGAAAATTCCATAGTGTTTTCCATAGTGGTTGTACCAGTCTGCAATCCCACCAACAGTACACTAGGGTCCCCTCTTCTCCACAACCTATCCAACCCTTGCTGGTTGTTGCTTGTTTATGATGGCCATTTTGACAGGTGTGAAGGATTATCTCATTGTGGTTTTAATTTGCATCTCTCTGATAGCTAGCGATATGGAGCATCTTTTCATGTGTCTCTGGATCCTCTGTATGTCCTCCTTGGAGAAGTGCCTGTTCAAGTCCTTTGCCCATTTTTTAATTGGGTAGCTTGTCTTTTTAGAGTGGAGTTGTGTAAATTCTATATACATTTTGGAGATTAAACCCTTGTCTGAGGTATCATTGGCAAATATGTTTTCCCATACACTTGGTTCTCCTTTTATTTTAATATTGTATTCTTTGGCCATGCAGAAGCTTTTTATTTTGATGAGATCCCATTTGTTTATTCTGTCCTTTATGTCCATTGCTTCAGGGGACATATAAGTAAAAATGTTGCTGCATGAAATATCTGAGATTTTCCTGCCTACGTTCTCCTCTCAGACTTTAATGGTGTCATGGCTTATATTTAAATCTTTTATCCACCTTGAATTTATTTTTGTGTATGGTATAAGTTGGTGCTCAAGTTTCATTTTTTTTTTTTGCATGAAACTGTCCAGTTCTCCCAACACAACTTGTTGAAGAGGCTATTTTTACTCCATTTTATGTTGCTGCCCACTTTGTCAAATATTAATTGACCACAGAGATGTGGGTTTATTTCTGGGCTCTCTGTTCTGTTCCACTGGTCCATGTACTGTTTTTATGCCAGTACCAGGCTGTTTTGATTACAGTGGCCTTGTAATACAGTTTGGTATCAGGTATTGTGATCCCTCCTACTTTGCTCTTCTTTCTCAAAATTGCTGCAGGTATTCGAGGTCATTTATGGTTCCATATAAATTTTTGAAGTGTTTGTTCTATGTCTGTGAAATATGCCATTGGTACTTCACTAGGTATTGCATTGAATTTGTAAATTGCTTTGGGTAGTATGGACATTTTGTTGATGTTAATTCTTCCGATCCATGAACACTGTATATGTTTCCATTTGTTTGTGTCTTCCTTGATTTCTTTCTTCTGTATTGTGTAGTTTTCTTCATACAGGTCTTTTACCTCCTTGGTTAGCTTTATTCCTAGGTATTTTATTTTTCTTTTTGCTATATCGAATGGGATTTTTTTCTTGATTTCTGCTTCTGCTGTTTCATTGTTGGTATACAAAAATGCCTTTGATTTCTGGATATTGACTTTATATCCAGCTGTTTTGCCAAATTCACTTATTAGATACAATAGCTTTTTGGCAGAGTCTATAGGATTTTCTATGTACACTATCATGTCATCTGCAAACAATGATAGTTTTGTTTCCTCCTTCCCAATTTGGATGCCTTTTATTTCCTTTTCTTGTCTAATCACTGTGACTAAGGCTTCTAATACTATATTGAATGGAAGTGGTGAAAGTGAACATCCTTGTCTTGTTCTTGATTTTAGTGGAAAAGATTTTGGTTTTTGCCCATTGACTATGATGTTGGCTGTAGGCCTCTCATATATTGCCTTCACAATGTTGAGGAATGCTCCCTCTATTCCCACTTTACTGAGTGTTTTTATCATAAATAGGTGTTGTACCTTATCAAATGCTTTTTCCACATCTATTGATATGATCATGTAATTTTTGTCTTTGCTTTTGTTTATGTGATGTATTACATTTACTGATTTCTGAATGTTGAACCAGCCTTGTATTCCAGAGATAAATCACACTTGGTCATGGTGCATGATCTTTTTAATGTATTGTTGGATGCAGTTTCCCAATATTTTGTTGAGGATTTTAACGTCTAGGTTCATCAGCAATATTGGCCTGAAGTTTTCTTTCTTTGTTGTGTCTTCATCAGGTTTGGGGATTAGGGTGATGCTGGCTTCATAGAAAGTGTTTAGGAGTCTTCCTTCATGTTAGATTTCTTGGAATAGTCTGTGAAGGATAGGGGTTAGCTCTTCCTTATATGCTTTGTAAAATTCTCCTGTGAAACCATCTACTCTAGGACTTTTGTGAGTTGGAAATTTATTGATTACTGCTTCAATTTCATCTGCTGTTATTCATCTGTTCAGGCTTTCTGCTTCTTCATTGAGTTTTGGACAATTATATTTTTCTAGAAACTTGCCCATTTCACCTAGGTTTTCAAATTTCTTGGCATATAGTTCTTCATAGTAATTTATTATATTCCTTTGTATTTCTGTGGTGTCAGTTGTAATCTCTCCTCTTTCATTTCTGATTGTGTTTATTTGGGTCCTCTTTTTTTTTTTTTCTTGGTGACCCTGCTTAAAGGTTTGTTTATCTTTTCAAAGAATGAGCTCCTGGATTCACTGATCTTTAGAATTGTGCTTTTAGTCTCTATGTCATTTAATTCTGCTCTGATCTTGGTGATTTCCTTCCTTCTACTTGCTCTGGGCTGTCTTTGTTGTTGTCCCTCAAGTTCTTGTAGGGGTAGGGTTAGGTTGTTTGTTTGAGATGTTTCTATCTTTTTTAGGTAGGCCTGTATCACTATGAACTTCCCTCTGAAGACTTCCTTTGCTGTGTCCCATAAGTTTTGGGTTGTTTTGAGCTCATTTTCATTTGTTTCTAGAAACATTTTGATTTCTTCCCTAATTTCATTCTTGACCCATTCATTGTTTAATACCATTCTATTTGATCTCCATGATTTTGAGGGTTTTCGGTTTTTCCCCTTGGGGTTGGTTTCTAGTTTCAGTCCCTTGTGGTTGGAGAAAATGCTTGGTATGATTTCAATATTCTTGAAATTGTTGAGGCTTGTTTTGTGTCCTATCATGTGGTCTGTCTTTGAAAATGTTCCATGTGCATTTGAAAAGAATGTGTATTTAGTTTCTTTGGGATGCATGGCTCTCTATATATCAGTTAAGTCCATTTCATCTAGAGTGTTGTTCAATGCCACAATATCTTTGTTGATATTTCGTTTGGAAGATCTGTTCATTTTTGACACTGGGGTGTTAAAATCCCCTGCTATAATTGTGTTGCTGTCAATATCTTTCTTGAAGTCCTCTAACATTTTCTTTATGTATTTAGGTGCTCCTATGTTAGGTGCATATATATTTATGATGTTTATGTCTTCTTGGTGGATTCTTCCCTTGAATCTTATGAAGTGACCTTCTGGGTCTCTCTTTATGACCCTTCTTTTGAAGTCTATTTTGTCTGATATGAGTATTGTTACCCCGGCTTTCTTTTCCTGTCCAATTGCTTGGAAAATTTGTTTCCAGCCCTTCACTTTGAGTCTGTGTAGGTCTTTTTTCCTGAGATTGGTCTCTTGTAGGCAGCATATGTGTGGGTCATGCTTTCTTATCCATTCAGCTATTCTCTGTCTTTTGATTGGGGCATTTAATCCATTTTCTTTTAAAGTTATTATTGATATGTACTTATTCATTGCCATTTTCATACCTGTGTTTCTCTCTCTCTCACTCTCTCTCTCCCTCCTTCCCTCCTTTCCTTAAAGCAGACACTTTAACATCTCTTGCAGAACTGGCTTGGTACAGGTGTGTTGTTTTAGAACTCTTTTGTCTGTGAAGCTCCTTATTTGGCATTCTATCTTGATTGAAAGCCTTGCTGGATAAAGTAGTCTTGGTTGCAGGCCTTTCGTTCTCATTCCTTGGAATATTTCTTGACATTCTCTTCTGGCTTGGAGCACTTCCATTGAGAAGTTAGCTGCTAGCCTTATCAGGACTCCCTTGTATGTTACTTCCTTTTTCTCCCTTGCTGCCTTTGAGATTCTCTCTTTGTCTTGGAATTTTGCCATTTTAATTATGATGTGGCTTGAAGTGGGCCTCTTTGGTTTCCTCTTGATTGGGACTCTCTGTGTTTCTTGGATTTGTGTGACTTTTTCTCTCATCAAATTAGGGAAGTTTTCCATCATTACTTTTTCAAATAGGTTTTCTATCCCTTGCTCTTCTCCTTCTCCTTCTGGAATCACTATTATATAGATATTATTACATTTCATGTTGTCTTGCATTTCTCTTAATCCATCTTCATTCTTTCTGAGCCTCTTTTCCTTTTCTTGCTCTTTCTGAGTGTTTTTTTCTCATTTGTCCTCCAACATGCTGATTTGATCTTCTTCTTCCTCAATTCTGCTTTTGATTTCTTCTACTTTGTTCTTTAGTTCAGAAATTGTATTCTTCATTTCCTTTTGGTCCTTGTTGATAGTTTCTATTTCCTTTTTCATGTTGATATAGTTTGCAGTGAGTTCCTCATAGCTTCCCTGTAGTTTCTGGTAGCTCATTGAGAGCTCTTGGAGCTTCATGATAACCATTGCTTTGAACTCACAATCTGATAGCTGAGTTGCTTCCATTTCATTTAACATTCTTTCTGGGGCTTCCTCCTTTCCTTTCATTTGGGGATTGTTTCTTTGTCTTCCCATCATCTGTGAGACTCTTCTTGTCAGCCTTCTTAAATTCAACTGTTCTGGCTCCCTGGGTTTATGGTGTGAACTTCTGTGGTAGAATACCTGTGAGATTCAGTGGTCCAGTCTTCTTCGGGTATCATGTTCTTCACAACCCCCACTGTTTCAGCTGTTGGGATGCTCCCTTTTTGGGTACAACTCTGCTTTTTTCACTGTTCCAGGTTTTTTTTTTTTTTTTTTGTCTCACCTAGGATCATGGGTTTGAGCTCTGGGTCTTCCACAAAGCCCCCTCCTCCAGTTGTTCAGCTACCTCTGGTCGCAGAGCTACCTCTGGTCACAGGGCTGCCCTTGGTAGCAGGGCTGCCCCTGTCCCTGAGCTGCCTCTGGTCCCAGAGCCACCTCTGGTCCAAGAGCAGTCCCCGGTCACTTGGCCACCCCCAGTCGCAGGGCCACCCCTGGTCCCAGGGCCGTCTCTGGTCCCAGAGCTGCCCCTGGTTGCAGGATTCACTTTACTCTTCATCCAGTCTCAGACATTTCCCTGCTTTGCTTTCTCACATCTCCATAACCACTTATGTCTTGTCCTTTGATTCTGATGTATACAATACATAGTAAAACTGCCATTTTGGGAAACATATTCTCAATCTGTTGATATTTATATTCCCAGAAATTGTTGTAAGTTTGGTTCAAATATATTTGTATAAATTCTCTACAGGTTTAAAGTATGAAAAACACATGGACAAAAGCTGGGGGTGTGTGGAAATGGGAGGGAGCTGGGGAGGGCTGGGGCGGTGGGATGGGATGGGAGTAGAAGACAGAAAACTGTATAAGAACAAGAATTAAATTAAAATAAAATAAAATAAATAAAAAAATTCTCTACAGGTTTAGAAATTTTTTTTACAGTGACAGGGTAAGTGGGAAAGTAGAATGAAATGACAAAAAGTGAGGATATAGAGTAGCATGAAGAAGTACTGGGATCAGGTAATAGCTCCCATAGACAACAAGGTCCAAAGAAGATATCATTTGTATTTTTTAGGATACGAGGAATCTGAGAACATAAAAAGAAAATAAGGAGCTAGTGAAAAGGCATGAAAATGTAAATCAGGGGTCAGAAACTGAAATGTCTTCAGGGCCTGGGTAGGTAGCTAAATAACTGAGGCCAGTGAATGTAATTAGGAAGGAAAAAGTGGATGTGGAAACAAAGTAAAAAGTATGTAACCTGTCTAAAAGCACTAAATAAAAATAAAATAAAATGAAACAAACTCTATGCAGACCAAAAAAAAAAAAAAAAAAAACCAAACCTATGAGTTAATTTCAAACATGGAGTTAATGGCACCTAGTGAAATGGACAGAGCAAGGTTTTAGAGGAAATGGGATGAGGTGGGATCAAAAGCAAAGGTGAGGTGATAAACAAAAGAAAAATGCAGGAGGAATACCTTTCTTGGGGTTGTACAGTAGTTGAGAAAATATGGTCATAGATATTTTGATGTGGAGAGGACAAAAGATGCAGAAGTTTATGGCTCTCAATTTTCTCAGGGAAATATAAAATGAAATTTCTCACGGGGATGATTTTGAACATAGAACAAAAAATGTGGGCTTGGAAATGTAAAAAAGGCCTGTGTGATATTGTGATTTATAATAAACAAAATATATATTTGGTTTTTATTTTCATTTCTAACACAGAGCTCCTAAACACTTTTGGAATTTCCTGTGATGAGAGCAATAAAGTTGTGTCTTGTTATGTTAATGATGTGAGTTTTGGAAAGCACCTAAGATGGGGATGGTTGCCAGAAGAAGCAATCATTGATTACAGGGTTGGAACTTTCATTCTCACTCCCTAAAATACTGGTCACTGGCCAATGACTTAATCAATCCTGCCTGAGTAATGAAACTTCCCTAAAAGCCTCAAAAGATAGGGTTTGGAGAGCTTCTGAGTTGGTGAACACATGGAGATTCAGGGAGACTGGCAAATTGAGAAAGGTCATGAAGTTCTGTATCCTTTCCCCATGCCTTCTCCTATGAAGCTGTTCCATTTAGCTGTTTCTGAACTATATGGCCTTTTATAATGCACTGGTAATAACTAGTACATAAAAATGTTCCTCTGAGTTATATTACATGTACTAGCAAATTAATCAAACCCAAGGAGGGAGGTCATGGCATTTTCTGATTTATAAATAAATGGTCAAGGACATATGTGACAACTTAGGTTTGTAATTGGCATCTGAAATGGAGGGGGAAGGCAGTCTTGTAAGACTGAGACCTTTACATATGGGCTCTGAGACTATCTACCTGGAGATAGTGTCAGAATTGAGTTAAATTGTAAGATACCCATCTGGTGTCAGAGAGTTGCTTGCTATGGGGAAAAATACAGGAAAAATAAAAATTAAAAAAATCACACACACACACACACACACACACACACACACACACACACACGCCCCATTGGAATTGGTACCAAAACACTAACTGGCTTGGAAAAATTAATCAGAAGCACAATAAAAAGTCAGTAAAAAGGAATAAAAGAACTACTTACTAGCAGTGAAGTAACAGTTGACATAAGATAGTATAGATTTGTACTAGACTCACTCAGTATAGCTTTGTGATTTTCTTCTAAACTACATAAAAATTGTTACTAGTCTGTCTTTTGCCATTTTCATTTGGAGTGTGTTCAAGGAATATGAAACCTTATATTATTGAACTATGCCAAATGTGATTCAAGGTAAATGTTCAACAAAAATGTATATTACCTTAAATTTTATAAGAATTATTTTTGTTTTCTTTATGTTTCTGGTCCTTTCTGGCAATTTGGAAAATCAAGAATTGAACTAACAGTGTTTTCTTCTGCATAAAAGTGGGGTGTGTGTGAATTCTGCATTTATTTTTTTCACTCATGAATGTTCTGTTACCCCAGAGATATCAGAAAGAGACCATGATTCTCAGCCAGAATGCAGCTGCACAGATTAATATATGTGACACCATTGTCAGTTTGAGATGCACAGTGATATTTCTGTAGATCTATGTAGTCTTGTAACAGTCCTTCAGTACTGAGTTTATAGATTATATTTTAGGTACAATATTCCCCCTTATCCATAAGGATACATGTCAAGACCCTAGTGGATGCCTGAAATTATGGATAGTACCGAACACTATACATGCTATGTTTTTCTTACACATACATATTTATGATAGAAGTTACTTGATAAATTAAGTATAGTAAGATATTAATAACCATAACTAATAATAAAATAGAACAAATTATAATAATATACTATAATAAAAGTTATGTGAATGCACTCTCTCAAAATATCTTATTGTACTCTGTTCAACCTTCTTGTGATGATGTCAGATGATGAAATGCCTATGTGATGAGATAGATGAAGTGGGGTAAATGAGGCATTATCAAGTAAAATAAAGGTTGTTTAAAGACAAGTACTGAAATAGAGTGATAGTTGATCTGATAGTTGAGATAGCTACTAAGTGAATAAACTGATGGGTAACATGTACAGTGTGGCTATGTCGAACAAAGGGGTGATTTTTGTCCTGGGTGTGATGGAGCAGGACAGCATGAGATTTCATCACGCTACTCAGAATGGTGTGCAATTTAAAACTTATGTATTGTTTATTTCTGGAATTTTCTACTTATTATTTTTGGACCTCTGTTAACTTCCAATAATTGAAACTACTGAAAACATAACTACTGATGGAGGGGGTGGACTACTGTACCTTGGGATGTGAATCTGTTTTAACATTTCTTATACATAAGGAAATACATTGCTACTTCTTTTTTTCCTAATATGACATGGGGAAAATTAGCTGGAAGAAGCATTTCCAGAATAAGAAACTAAAAATTTGCACATTTTCAACCAGAAAATAATTTTAAGCACCTAAAATGACCTTAAAGATGTACTATTGGGGAGTTCAAATGTAATGAGATGGTTCATGACAATTTTCTTGCAAGAGAGTAGTCACAGTATAGGAAGAGCCACAGTTGTCAAGGGGAAGGAATGAACTATTGGATTGCCAGCCCTTCTAGATTGGCCTGTGGATGGAAGATACCTACTGGAGACAGCTTCTGCTCAGTAGGCTAGGCGATGTGCCACAGGCCAAGGAAAGAAGCAGTAAACAGAGCATGATTGCAATAAAAGAACTTAGTAGATAAGCAAAAGCTGGGAAGATTTTTTAAAGTATATTTTATTGATTATGCCATTATAATTGTCCCATTTTTCTCTCCTCTATTCCCCTCTGCCCTGCACACACTATCTCACTAGCATTTCTCCCCCCTTAGTTCATGTCCATGGGTTGTACATATAAGTTCTTTGGCTTCTCCATTTCTTATATTATTCTTAACCTCCCCCTGTCTATTTTGTACCTGCCATCTATACTTCTTATGCCCGGTATCTTTTTTCCCTTTCTGCCCTATCCTGCTCCCTACTGATAACCCTCCATATGATCTACATTTCTGTGATTCTGTTCCTGTTCTAGTTGTTTTCTTTTCTTTTTGTTCTTGTTTTTTTGTTTAGGTTCAGTTGTGAATTTGTTGTCATTTTACTGTTCACATTTTTGGTTATCTTCTTTTTCTTGGATAAGTCCCTTTAACATTTTGTATAATAAGAGCTTGGTGATGATGAACCCTGTTAACTTGATCTTATCTGGGAAGCACTTTATTTGCACTTCCACTCTAAATGATAGCTTTGATGGATAGAGTAATCTTGGATGTAGGTCTTTGTCTCATGACTTCAAATACTTCTTTCCATCCCCTTCTTGCCTGCAAGGTTCTTTGGAGAAATCGGTGGATAGTCTTATGGGAACTCCTTCATAGGTAGTTGTCTCTTTTTTCTTGCTGCTTTGAAGATACATTCTCTCCTTATCTTTCATCTTAAGTAATGTAATTATGATGTGCCTTGGTGTATGCTTCCTTGGGCCCAACTTCTTTGAGACTCTTTGAGCTTCCTGGACTTCCTAGATGTATATTTCCTTTATCAGATGGGGACATTCTCCTTCATTATGTTTTCATATAAGTTTTTAATCTCTTGCTCTACCTCTTCTCCCTCTGGCACCCCTATGATTCAGATGTTGGAATGTTTAAGGTTGTCCTGGAGGTCCCTAAGCCTCACCTGTTTTTTAATTCTTGTTTCTTCATTCTGTTCTGGTTGAATGTTTATTTCTTCCTTTTGCTCCAAATTGTTGATTTGAACCCTGGTTTTCTTCCCTTCAGCGTTGATTACCTGTACATTTTTTCTTTATTTCACTTTACATAACCTGCAACTTTTCCTCTATTTTGTGACCTAATTCAACCATTTCTGTGAGCATTCTGACTACCAGTGTTTTGAATGCTGCATCTGATAGGTTGGCTATCTCTTCAATGCTTATTTCTATTTTTGGAGCTTTGATCTGTTCTTTCTTATTTCTTTGTCTTGGTACACCTATTATGTTGCAAGGCATGGAGCCTTAGGTATTCACAAGTGCAGGGCAGCCCACATTGCTGCATTGTGGTGCAGTCTGAATGAATGTTTCTTCTTTAACTCCTTGGTTGTCTGACTTCCATACAGTTCATTTTTCTGGCAGTTCTGGTCATTTTTTTTTTGCTTTTAAATTTGTTGTTGTCCTTCTTTTGGTTGCATGAAGTGGCACAATATATCTACCTATGTCTCTATTTTGGTCAGAAGATCCAAAAGCTAAAAAGATATTTAACCATTGTTGTGCTAAGTTTTCTGTGTGGAGTACTGTGTAAATCTTCTGGGCCAGACTGGCCCTTATAGAATTTAACATTCTTGTAAATGCAACTCTATTCATATGTTGGGCCATGCAAGGCCCTGTGTGACACAGAGGCATAAAATCATGTCCTTCATTGAGAGGAAGCAACCATAATTAGGGAATAATAAAGTACAAAACTGTACTTGACTGACAACTTGGGGAGAAGTAGAAATTGATAGCAATTCTTTTCTAGGTGCACAGCCTCAGCAAAATTTCCTCCTCCTCTCTGACCTTCTAGATAAAGAACAAAAACAGAATAACTCAGTGGCATTTCTCCAAGCTATAATCACACACTAATACCAATGTTGAAGAGGCAGCTATATGAAAGGAAACTGCTTGGCTATCCTTTCACAACTGATGTTCAAATATGTTGATATAGTCATATGCTACTTAATGATAGGGGTAAGTTCTGAGAAATGTATTGTTAGGCAATTTTGGCATTGTGCAAACATCATAGTATCTACTGAAACAAATCTAGATGATATAGTCTACTGCATACCTAGGCAATATGGTATAGCTTATTGCTCTTGAGCTAAAACCTGTACAGCATGTTGCTATGCTAAATGCTGTAGGCAAGTATAACACAATGCCAAGTATTTGTGTATCTAAACTTACCTAGACATAGAAAAGTTACAGTAAAAATATGGAATAATAAGGCATTTATGATGAATGGAGCTTGCAGGACTGGAAGTTGCTCTGGGTGAGTCTTTGAGTGAGTGGTGAGTGAATTTGAAGGCCTAGGACATTACTGCACACCACTGTAGACTTTATAAGCACATTACACTTAGGTTACACTAAATTTACTGAACAACACAAGATTAAAACAAGCACAAGAGAAAATTATGCAATCTTGGGATGTGGAAAACATGAGATGTATGAGGCTGCAGCTGGCATAACACAGTATACTGTTTTACAGCAAATCCTTTTTTTAATAAGTAGAAAGTGTATAATCTAAAGTAATGATGAAAAAGTACAGTGGAGTATATACATAAACTAGTAGCATAGTTATTTATTATCACTATCAAATATTATGCAGTATACATAATTTTATGTGCTGTACTTTTATGTGACAAGTAACACATTAGTTTTTTTTTACATCAGCAATACCACAAACAAGTGACCAAGGCATTGTGCTATGACCTTATGATGGTCATCACATCACTAGGCAATAGGAATTTTTCACCTCTATTATAAACTTATGAAATCACTATTGTATATATGGTCTTTACTTGACCAAGACATTGGTATGTGGTACATGACTGTATAAGAAACTGGCTCTACTATACACTGTTTTAGCTGCCCTCCTATTTTTCATACTTTTTAAATACTTTTTGTAGCTAATTACAAGCCATTTAAAACTATGCTTTTTTACATTTATTTTCTATTTACTATTTATTTCTTCAAGCAGGCTATAATCCTTCGGACTAGACCAGTAGTCCAGAAGTAGGATTATTTTATTTATTTTTTTAAAATTATTTTAATTGTTGTTCTTATACAGTTTTCTGTTTTCTACACCCATCCCATCCCACTTCCCCAGCCCTCCCCAGCTCCCTCCCATTTCCACCCCCCCCCAGCTTTTGTCCATGTGTCTTTCATACTTTTTGCTCTAATCCCTTCCCCTTTTCCCTGGATATTCCTATCCCTCTCCTCTCTTGTTCTCAATTTCAGTGTCATTGGTTATATTATGCTTGTTTGTTTGTTTTGTTGATTAGGTTCCTGTTAAAGGTGAGATCATATGGTATTTGTCTTTCACCTCCTGGCTTATTTCGCTTAGCATAATGCTCTCCAGTTCCACCCATGCTGTTGTGAATGGTAGGAGCTCCTTCTTTCTTTCTGCTGCATAGAATTCCATTGTGTAAATGTGCCATAGTTTCTTGATCCATTCATTTACTGATGGGCACCTAGGCTGCTTCCAACATTTGGCTATTGTAAATTGTGCTGCTATGAACATTGGGGTGCATAGGTTCTTTTGGATTGGTGTTTCAGGGTTTCTAGGATATAATCTTAGCAGTGGAATTGTTGGGTCAAAAGGTAGGTCCATTTTTAGTTTTCTTAGAAAATTTCATACTGCTTTCCATAGTGGTTGTACCAGTCTGCAGTCCCACCAACAGTGTATTAGGGTCCCCTTTTCTCCACAACCTCTCCAACACTTGTTGTTTGTTGCTTTGTTTATGATGGCCATTCTGACTAGTGTGAGGTGGTATCTCATTGTGGTTTTAATTTGCATCTCTCTGATAGCAAGCGATATTGAGCATCTTTTCATGTGTTTCTGGATCTTCTGTATATCCTCCTTAGAGAAGTGTCTGTTCAAGTCCTTTGCCCATTTTTTAATTGGGTTGCTTATCTTCTTAGAGTGGAGTCGTGTAAGTTCTTTATATATTTTGGAGATTAAACCCTTGCTTTTGCCATGGAATAGATACTGGGTCTTCTTAAATAGAGCCAATATTTTTTCAGTACAATCAGTGAAATAAAAATGTTTACTTTCTTTAAGTCATCCATTTTTTCTTTGAAAATTATGGTTTCAAATGAAAGTATCAACTTTTGAACTCTGTCAAAATCTAAAGTTTACAGCATTTTTAAAATAACCTTGCAACTTTATCCAGTCCCCTGAAGCCTGTGTCTGTAAACTGTTTTAAGTTTCTGTGATGCAGGTGAAATTCAGACTTTGCAGGAAAGCTAAGCTTTCAGCTAAAAACTTGCTTGCAAGTGTGTATTTTCTTTCTCCCTGATTTGAGCCAACTGCAATAAAATGTTTTCTTTCTCACCCATGAAATGAAGGCTTTCCTGATTTTTTCTAAGAAAAACACTTCCAGCTATCTTCTGGAGGGTTAAGGCAAATAGGGAGGGGGGCATCCTGCCAAGGAACTTAATTGTTGTATTAAAATGAAGAATGGTAATGTGGCTGAGCAATTTTTAGTCATGTGGTCCTAAAGGTTTATGCATGTGGTTTTGAAATACCATTCACTAATGACATGAGCCTACCAATCTTATTTATTTTATAAATATATGAGTTCTGTCTAGAAGGTATCCAGCTATGTATATGAAAAATAGAGATATTTATTGAAAAAGATACAAAGTACAAGAAATATTGTACATAGGGCATAGACATCTCACTCCCCTTCAAAGTAGGCACCTTGGGATCTCACACAGTTCTCCCAGTTGCCATCAGCTGCCATGTCATATTTTCCTGAATTTCATCAATGGTCTGAAATCTCTTCCCTTCCAAGGGTGATTGTAGTTTTGGGAAAATCCAGAAGTCACAGGGTGCCAATCTGAGTTGTTCAGTTGGGGGCTGGGTCACCTGGGTGATTTGATGTTCCTCAAAAAAACTGCATGAGACAGGATGCATGAATGGGCACATTGTCATGATGAAGCTGCCAATCACAAGGGTCCATAGCTGTGGGCATCTGAGTCATCCAAATAGTTTCCAGAGGAATGTTCAAGCTTAACACAAAACTTGATGCAGATTCGCTGCTGTATTTGTTCAGTCAATTTAAATGTGATGGCCACACAGTACATATGCTCACTCAGCAGCATTACTGCCCCCACTGACTAGTACAATGAAGTTGTCATTGTTCACACATGTGCATTCCGGTTCACTCTCCTTGGCTGTTATGTTACATTGATGTTGCATAAACCATTCTTGTCATATTAACAATGACTGGATTATATATATTACTTTTATTTATTTGTTGACTGATAAAATAATGTGGTAGTTTTAAAATAGCACAGATAACATAAAATAAGTTTTCTATGATATAATCTATTTGGGTTTGGACCACCACTGAGAGAAGTATGTAATATTTCAAAACAGAAATGTGTGCACACCAACATTTTTGTAATAGTGACATCTTGCTAGTTATTTGATTTTGTGAAGTGTGTACTCCACTCTAAACATTATAAACAAGTGGGTGCTAGACTTATTGGTCTTATCACTTCATCAGTTATGTAAATTTCTAATTACTTAGTTATATATCTCATACTAATATAATATTGTATGTCAACTGAAATTAAAAATAAATTTAAAACTAAATGGTATAGACAACATATGGTTTAAAACAAAGTAAATAAAAATTGTTTTGTAAAATTATAGCATGTTAATAACAACTGTTGAGATAATTAGAAAGCTTATAACACTTCATGTTGAAGTGTTATAAACAATGGCTGAAAATAACTGTTCTTTATGATGGATGATGTAATATGTCAAATGATCAACAGAGTATTTTTCTTTTACTACATCCAAATTTTAGCACTCCAGTTTTAACTGGTTGCTCCAGTGAATTTGTTTAATTCTAGGAAACCAACAAATATTAATTAGATTATTGAAAATTTATAATTAGCATTAGATCTTTTTGTAAGTTCAGTACTTTCAGATTTTCATTAGTAGCTGCATGCTGATTACCAAATTTTTATATTTTTCTAAAGCTATCAAATGTAGAATATGCTGCAGAAAATACTAATTATTATTATAAAGACTTAATTAAAAGATGAAAGCAAAGCTTTAATATGTATAAATGCCATTGTTTGTCAAATGTGAAAAACACATTAATTATTATTTTGCAAAACCCTATCCTTAAATTCACAGACACACAGATAGTAGCTTTATGGGATTGTGATATGGGTAAGCATATAAGCTTTAGGGAGATCAGTCCATCTAGAATCAGACAGCATATTAGAATTTTGTGAGAAAGCAAGCCACTTTTCCCTACAATGATGAATATTTTTGATAATAACAAAAGTAAAATAATGTGTGCAAAATCATTTGCTTTCCATCTTCTTCGGTTACTCTAGCCCTGTAGGAAAGAAAAGGGAAAAGCAGATAGCAAAAAAAATAGCTGTGCAATGCACGCAATCTGTCATTAAATTTTCAGTAATTGTGAAGAGTAAAGGAGTAATGGGAGGGAAAACAGAAGAATGAAGACCAGAGACAATGGGATTCTTTAAATTTACGTGATGTTTTAGCATAAGTCACACTTATAAACCTAACTAACAAAATATTCTAACCAATATCTTTTTCCTTATTTTACAATATGGGTTTAGTATGAACTGAGTCAAGTGGTATTAGTTAGCAGTGACAGGTCATTGTGAGGTCACTTATGGAGCAGGACAGGAAATGCTGACATTTTTGGACTGTTCAAAATGCCATTGTGTCCATTCTTGTGTGCAATAATATAAAATACCTTAAAAACAAACTACAAAAACCATAGGCCAGTTAACTCAAGCAAAATATAAATATGAATAAACAGAACCAGAAAATCTGTGCTGAAGAAAATGTTGACTGATTGGACAAAAGCTAATCAAATTGTTAAAATCAATAAAGTTCATACAGGTTCCAAGAGGACAACAATGTTTTCATTAAGTGACCAGTGATACAACAACAAAAGGTAAAACGTTGTATGTCCACATTTGCATATTTCATTTAATAGAGGGCTTCTATATTGGACCTTGTTATACTCACTTCTAGGTTCTGCCTTATTATTGCTATGGTTCTTGACAATATACATAATCTACAGTGACTACATCTAGTTCAATTCCTAACTCAGCATTATCACTTCCTTCCACATTATTACACTAAAATGGCCACCAATAATCTCCTAATTTCTGAATATTCACCCTTTCTTTCCACTCTATCTCACTGAAGGCAGAGTGTGGCAAAGAGCCTGGCACACAGAAGTGGCTAGGTCAGTGTTTTCTCCCCTCACTCCTGCTATTTAAACTTTAACGTCCCATAAGACCTTGCTCTTTCTCTTCTTTTCATACACTTTTCATGAGCAATATAATTTCTCCTACAATTTTAACTTCCGTCTAAACATTCTTGACTTCAGATTCATGTAACAAGTTTTTGTCTCTCTCTTGAGCTGTGAATCTATATATCACCTGGCTATTAGAAGACTGCCTGGATTTTCTCATGCCAACTTAACCTTAACAGGTCTGAATGTCAACTCAGTATGTCCCTACACAAACTTGTCTTCTTTTTCTTTTATTCATCTCTATGTATTATACAAGTACCCTAATGGCAAATCCAGTTAGAACCTGGAAGTCTTTCAGCGTTTCTCTGTTACTTTTAAAACCCACATCTATGAATGGATCAAGAAACTATGGTACATTTACATAACAGAATTCTATGCAGCAGAAAGAAACAAGGAGCTCCTGCCCTTCGCTACAGCATGGATGGAACTGGAGAGCATTTTGCTAAGTGAAATAAGCCAGGAGGTGAAAGACAAATACCATATGATCTCACCTTTAACAGGAACCTAGTTAACAGAACAAACAAACAAGCATAATCTAACCAAAGACACTGAAATTGAGAAGGGGTTGATAGTCACCAGAGGGGAGAGGGGAGGGAATTTCGGGGGGAAAGGGAAGGGTTTGGAGCAACAAGTATAAAGGACACATGGACAAAAACTAGCGGGGGTAGAAATGGGAGGGAGGTGGGGAGGACTGGGGCGGTGGGCTGGAATGGGAGCAAAAGATAGAAAACTGTACAAGAACAACAATTAAAATAAAAAAATAAAAAATAAAACCCACATCTAAGCAATAATCAAAATGTGTCAAGTCTACTTTCTAAAATAACTGCAGTATAGTCCCTAATTTGTTCTTTTTTTCCTACTGACACTTCCTTAGTTCAGGCCTCATAACTTTTTACTTTATTATAGCACTTCCACAAGTCAAGATTGTATACATTATACATCTTTCATAATACTATCAAAGTTACCATTCTGATATGAATTTATATTTTCAACTTCTTTTTTATTGTTGTTCAAGTAGAATTGTCTCCATTTTTCCTTGACACTGCCACCAGGACTACCCATCCCACCTCCCACCTTTGATCCTATCCCCTTTTGCCTTTGTCCATGTGTTCTCTATATATGTCCCTTGATGTCCCTTCCTCTTCCCCCCATTATCCTCCTTCCCCCTCCTCTCTGGTTCCTGTGAGTTTGTTCTTTATTTCAATGTATCTGGTTATATTTTGCGTGCTTCTTTGTTTTGTTCATTAGGTTCCACATATAGGTGAGATGATATTGTATTTGTCTTTCACTGCCTAGCTTATTTCACTT
Source organism: Anoura caudifer (assembly GCA_004027475.1). Classification (NCBI taxonomy): domain Eukaryota; kingdom Metazoa; phylum Chordata; class Mammalia; order Chiroptera; family Phyllostomidae; genus Anoura; species Anoura caudifer. Next base: position 22,737 of record PVKU01001018.1, on the reverse strand, counting down.
AGCATAACACTCTCCAGATCCATCCATGCTGTTGGAAATGGTAGGAGCTACTTCTTTCTCTCTGCTGCATAGAATTCTATTGTGTAAATGTATGATAGTCTTTTGATCCATTCATTTACCTATGGGCACTTAGATTGCTTCCAGTACTTGGCTATTGTAAATTGCCATGCTATGAACATTGGGGTACATAGGTTCTTTTGAATTGGTGTTTCAGGATTGTTAAAGTATAATTCCAGCAGTGGAATTGCCATGTGAAAAGGAAGTTACATTTTTAGTTTTTTTTGAGGAACTTCCATACTGTTTTCCACAGTGGCTACACCAGTTTGCATTTCCATGAACAGTGTACTAGGGTCCCATTTTCTTCACAACCTCATAAGCACTTGCTGTTTTTTGATTTGTTTATGATGGCCATTCTGATCGGTGTGAGGTGGTATCTCATTTTGGTTTTAATTTGCATCTCTCTCATGAGTAGTGATGCTGAGCATCTTTTCATGTATCTCTGGGCCCTCTGTATATCCTCCTCGGAGAACTGTCTATTCAGATTCCTTGTCCATTTTTTAATTGGGTTGTTTGTCTTCCTGGTATAGAGTAATATGAGTTCTTTATATATTTGGAGATCAAACCCTTGTCCATGATATCATTCACAAACATATTTTCCCATATGGTTGGTTCACTTTTCATTTTGCTAATGGTTTCTTTAGATGTGCATAAGCTTTTTATTTTGATAATATTCCATTTGTTTATTCTTTCTTTTATGTTCCCTTGCTCTAGGAGACATATTGGTGAAAATATTGCTGTGTAGAATATCTGAGATTTTCCTGCCTATGTTCTCCTCTAGGACTTTCATGGTGTCAAGAATTATATTTAAGTGTTTTATCCATCTTGAATTTATTTTTGTGTATGGTGTAAGTTGATGGTCGAGTTTCATTTTTTTGCATGTAGCTGTTCAGATCTCCTAGCACCGTTTGTTGAAGAGGCAATTTTTTTCTGCATTTTGTGCTTCTGCCCCATTTGTCAAATATTGGTTGACCATAGAGACTTCAGTTTATTTGTGGGCTCTCTATTCTGTTTCATTGATCTACATGTCTGTTCTTATGCCAATATCAGACTGCTTTGATTACTGTGGCTTTGTAATATAGTTTGATACCAGATATTGTGATCCAACCTATTTAGTTCTTCTTTCTCCAATTTTCTGTGCTTATTTGGTGGTGGTTTATGGTTCCATATAAATTTTTGAAATGTTTTTTCCATGTCTATGAAATATGTCATTGGTGTTTTAATATAGATTATGTTGAATCTACAAATTGCTTTGGTTAGTATGGACATTTTGATGATGTTCATTCTTCCTATCTATGAACATGATATATACTTCCATAATTTGTGTCTTCCTTAATACCTTTCTTCAGTGTTGTGTAGTTTTCTGAGTACAGATCTTTTACCTCTTTCTTTGGGTTTATTCTTAGGTACTTTGTTTTTCTTGTTGCTATAGCAAATAAGTTTTTTTTTCTGATTTCTGTTTCTGATATTTCATTTTTGGTGTACAAAAGTGCCTTTGATTTCTGAATGTCAACTTTGTCAAAAGTTATCCTTCTATTTTGCCAAATTTCCTCATTAGATTGAATAGTTTTTTGGTGGCATCTGTAGGAATTTCTATGTATACTATCATGTCATCTGTAAACTGTAAAAGTTTTACTTCCTCCTGTCCAATTTGGATGTCATTTATTTCTTTTTCTTGTGTATGACTGTGGCTAGGATTTCCAATATTACGTTGAATAGCAATGGTGAAAGGGGACATCCTGTCTTGTCCCTAATTTTGGTGGGAAAGCTTTTCATTTTTGCCCATTGAATACGATGTTGGCTGTAGATATCTCATATATGGCCTTTATTATGCTGAGGTATGCTCCCACTTGTCCCATTTTGCTCAGGGTTTTTATCATGAATGGGTACATTACCTTATCAAAGCTTTTTCTGCATCTATTGATGTGATCATGTGACTTTTGATTTTTCTTTTCTTATGTGATGTTTTATGTTTTTTTGATTTGTGAATGTTGTACCATCCTTGCATCCCTGGGATAATCCCACTTGATCATGGTGCATGATCTTTGTAATGTATTGCTGGATGCGATTTGCCAAAAATTTGTTGAGGATTTTAAGTATCTGAGTTCATCAGTGATATTGGCCTGTAGTTTTCTTTCTTTCTTGTGTCATTATCTTGTTTTGGGGTAAGGATGATGCTGGCGTTACAAAAAGAGTCTACTACATTTCCGTCTTCTTGGATTTTTTTGGTGTAGTCTGAGAAGAATAGAGGTTAACTCTTCTTTAAATGTTTTGTAAAATTCTCCTGTGAAATTGTATGGTCCAAGATTTGTGTGGCAGGAGTCTTTTGATTACTGATTCAATTTCATTAGTTGTTATTGGTCTGGTCAGGCTTTCTGCTTCTTCATTCAGTTTTGGAAGGTATATTTTTTCTAGATATTTGTGCATTTCACCCAGGCCTTCAAATTTCTTGGTATAGGGGACTGTTCCATGTACTGTGGGGAATGCCAGTCCAAGTGGATTGAATGTCGGCCTGTGAATCAAAGGGTTGTTGGTTCAATTCTCAACCAGGGCACATGCCTGGGTTGTAGGTCAGGTCCCCAGTAGGGGCATGCAAGAGGCAAGCACACACTAATGTTTCTCTCATTCTCTTTTCCCTCTCTTCTCCTCTCTCTAAAAATAAACAAATACAATTTAAAAAAAAATTCTTAATGATATGGTGTACAGGGTACCATTCCGTGTGGCAGTGAGGAATATAGCCCAGCCCCTGATTTCAGAAAACTGATGGGGAGCGAGGTCAGCACACAGGACCCATTCCCATTGATAGGTTGTCCCATGGAGAATCAAGCCCACATTGTACCTAGGCTGCTTGGAGTCTTGCTTTTGCTAAAACTCCCTCACCCTGAATTGAGGCAGCAAATGTTCACTGAATATCTTTAAAGTAACTTCCTAAAATCTATGCTAAAACTCCCAAGGAGGAGTGTGACTAGTTCAACCACTTTTTCCTCTCGCATTTGCAAATATCCTTCTTCTTTCTTGTAATTAGCAACATCCTCTCCTCTGTTTTCTGTAAAAGTTAACCACTTAAAGCTAACCTGTGCATAGTAAATGAGGACCATCCTCCACATAATGTGCCAAGAAAAGCAATAAGAGCCTGTCCAGGCAGGGGTCTGGGCTCTCTCTTACTCAGAATGTGGCCATGCCATCCCTCTTTCTCCACAGGACTTCTGTAGTCCATGTGAATTTGTTCATCACAGCGACAACACATGGACCCCACGGCCTGGGGTCTACATCATCTTGGCATATATTTGTTTGTAGTAATTTATTACAATCCTTTGTATTTCTGTGGTATCAGTTGTAGTCTTTCTTCTTTCATTTCTGATTTTATTTATTTGGGTCCTCTCTCTTTTTTTCCCTTGATTAGGCTGGTTAAAGGGTTGTAGATTTTGTTTATCTTTTGAAAGAGCCAACTCCTGAAATTATTGATCCTTTGACTTGTTCTTTTAGTCTCTATGGCATTTAATTGTGCTCTGATCTTGGTTATTTCCTTCATTCTACTCCCTCTGGGCTTTGTTTGCAGTTGTTCCTCCAGTTCTTGAAGATGTAGGGTTAATTTTTTAATTTGAAATATTTTTATCTTTTTTAGTAGGCCATATTTCTATGAATTTCCCTCTCAGGACTGCCTTTTCTGTGTCCCATGTTTTAGACTCTTGTGTGTTCATTTTCAATTGTTTCTAGAAACCCTTCGATTTCTTCCTTGATCTCATTATTAACCCATTCATTGTTTAATGCTATGCTATTCAAACTCCATTAATTTGAACCTTTTTGAATTTTTTCTTGACTTCAGTTTTTAGTTTCAGGCTCTTGTGGTCTGACAGAATGCTTCATATGATTTAAATTTTCTTGAATTTGTTGAGGCTTATTTTGCATCCTACCATGTGGTCTATCTTTTACAATGTTCCATGTGCATTTGCAAAGAATGTGTATTTTGCTTCTTTGGGATGAAATGTTTATACTCACACACATATGTGTGTGTTATTTATGTATACAAATGTTATATATATTTATATATTCAGTTAACTCCCTGAAGTTGTTAATATATTATGTATATAATATAATATAATATGTAATTTATATATAAATGATATATATGAATATATGTGAACATACATTCATATATATGAATATATATGTATATATTCAGTTAAGTCACTTTGACCTAGGTTGTTGTTTAATGCTGCAATATCATTGTTGGATTTTTGTTTGGAATACCTATCCATTTTTGATATTGGGGTGTTAAAATACCCTGGTGTAAGCATGATGATATCTATATATTTCTTGCTGGCCTCCCAGATTTTCCTTATATATTTGGGTGCTCCTATGTTGGGTACATATATTTTGACAATGTTTATGTCTTCTTGCTGGATTCTTCCCTTGAGTATTATGAAGAGTCCTTATGTCTCTTTTTATGGAATTAGTTTTGAAGTCTATTTTGTCTAATATAATTATTGCTACCCTGACTTTTTTCTGTCCATTTGCTTGGGGTATTTTTTTCTAACCCTTCACTTTTGGTCTGTGTAGGGCTTTTGTCCTTAGGTGGGTCTCTTGAGGCAGCATATGTGTGGGTCATGTTTTCTTATCCTTTCAGCTGCCCTATGCCTTTTGTTTGGAGTGTTTATTCCATTAACATTAAAGGTTATTATTGATAGGTACTTATTCATAGCTATTTTACTCCCTTTGTACCTGTGTTCCTCTCTCTCTCACTCTTTTTCTTAAATCAGTCTCTTCAGCATATCTTGCAGTGCTGGTTTGGTGGAGGTGTATTGTTTCAGGCTTCTTTTGTCTGAGAAACTCCTTATTTGGTCTTCCATTTTAATTGAGAGCCTTTCTGGATAGAGTAGTCTTGGTTGCAGGCCTTTGGTTTTCATTATTTGGAATAGTTCCTGCCATTCCCTTCTGGCTTGCAGCGCTTCTGTTCAGAATCAGCTGCTAGGGTTATTCAAGCTCCCATGTATGTTACTCCTGGTTTCTCCCTTCCTGCTTTTAAGGTTTTATCTTTGACCTGGCTGATATATCTCAGTGGATTGAGTGTAGGCTGCGAAGCAAAGGATCACAGGTTCTATTCCAAGTCAGAGCACATGCCTGGGTTGCAGTCCAGGTTCCCAGTGGAGGCCATGTGAGAGGCAACCACAAATTGATGTTTCTCTCTCTCTCTATCTTTCTCCCTCCCTTCCCCTCTCTAAGAAAAATAAATAAAATCTTAGAAAAAAGATTTTATCTTTATCTTTAAATTTGGCATTTTAATTATGATGTGTCTTAGAGTGGGCCTGTTTGGGTTTATCTTCACTGGGACACTCTGTGCTTCACAAACTTGGGTGGTTTTTTTCCCCCCTCTCTGGGATCTGGAAGTTTTCTGTCACTACTTTTTGAAACAGGGTTTCTATCTCTTGTTCCATATTTTTTGTCCTTCTGGTATTCCTATGATTCAAATATTGTTTTTTTTTTATGTTGTCTTGCAGTTCCCTTAAGCTATCTTCATATTTTTGAGTCTTTTTTTCTGAAGCTGGTCTACCTGGGTGTTTCTTTCTACCTTGTCTTCCAGCTCACTAATTCGGTCGTCTGTTTCATCCAGCCTGCCTGCAATTCCTTGAAGATTTTTTATTTCAGATATTGTATTCTTCATTTCTTTCTAGTTCTTGTTTATAGTTTCTATTTCCTTTTTCTTCCTGATGTAGTTCCAACTGAGTTCCTTGTAGTTGTCACTGAGTTACTTGAGCATCCTCTCCAACGAAGTCTCCTGTGAGGCTGGGAGTTTCTCCTGCTGCCTCAACCCTCATAGGTTTTGTCAGTCAGAGGTTTTGAGGCTTTATTTCCCCAGGCTGGGACTCTGGGCTGTGTGGTCTGTCTCACTCCCCAGTTGTGCCTATTCATTTATCTGCACTCAAATGTGGTACCACCCTCTCTGCCAGTCACCATCTCACCAGGTCTGCCAGCTGCCACCTTGTTGTGAGTCTTCTTTGCCCTGATCCCTGGTAGGAGGGGTGCCTCCTACTGGTCTGGATGAATGTTTCTTGTTTAACTCCTTGGTTTTCAGACTTCCACACAGTTTGATTTTTCTGGAAGCTCTGGTTGTTTGGGTTTATAAATTTATCGTTGTCCTTCTTTTGGTTGGGTGAGGAGGCATAGTGCATCTACCTACACCTCTATCTTGGCCAAAAGCCCTACTTGAGCATCTTTATAACCATTCTTTTGAGGTCTATGTCTGATAGTTTGCTTGTCTCCATTTCATGTAGCTCTTTTATCAGGGATTGTTTCATTCCTTACAATTGGGAGTTCTTTCTTTGTCTTCCCATTTTCGGTGACTCTTGTTATTTGTATGATTCCAGATGCTCTGCTTTTCCACCTGTCTTTTTGGGATAAACTTCTTTAGTAGGGATTGTGTGGGACTCAGTGGTGCAGTCTCTTTGATCTCCTTGTCTGGATGCTCTAGGGTTGCTGTTTCTTGTGTTCATGTGCGCTCTCTTGTTGTACTTGGGCTTTACTTGTTTGTGGCTACTTTGTTAGTGGGTTCTCCCCTCCAGTGGGCTTACTGGTAGTCACAACTCCCATTTTGTCTTGTATGCTATTGTATAGGTGTTGGTTAACAAAGCAGTGTTACCAGACAACCAAAGCTATGCCAGCAAAACTCCCCTACCACATCAGCAATTTCAACTGTAATTGCACTAATATTAATGAAGGTGAGGAGAAATAGCAGATATTATAAGAAATGTCAAAGAGAATATGAGATGACTAAATGAGGGGAGATATTATTGCATTGTAAGAGGGAAGATAACTGAAAACATTTTGGATAGAACCAAGATGAAGAAAGTGAGGGAACAAAATTTAAAACATAAGTATAACATGAAAGTGTGATGTGAAGATTGGGGTAAGAAAAGGGAAGAGTATACTATGATGTTTGAAGTAAAATTAAAAGGCTACTGGACCAACTAGGGCAAATTTGCTTAAAAACCACAACAGGATCAATAGTAGCAACAGCTGAATGAAGTTTAGTAAAGGTGGAATGGGAATAAGAATATTGTAGAAAAGTGAATATGATATATCTACAGTAAAGAAAAATTATTTTGAGAGGATGGGGTAGCAAGCTATTAAGAGTAAGGAGTAAAGCCCAAGTTGAGAGAGAAAAAAAAGGAGGGAGAAAACAATGAAATAAAATTCCTCACTCAATGATCAACGGCTGGGAGAAGATGAAATGCAGTAAGAGAACAGGAGGGTGTTTTATATGATTTAAAGTAGAAACAAGTAATGAACAAAGAGGAGTTCCTTTGGAGAAATTCATCAATATTCATGGTATTTCACACAAGTAGCCACTGTTTATAAAAGGTGAAAAAGAAATAAGACTCTTATTAGAGGGGAAAAAATGTGAGCTGACTTTAAAAAGAAGAGCATTTTTGTGAGTTTAGATAGAGGAGAAATAGTGACAGTAAGGGATAGAAGCTTGGTGTAGTCTGAGAGAAAATAAAGTTAACCACAACAGTAATGAAGTTCAGGGTGAAGGCAAAATGGATTAAGATCAGGGAAGGTGCTCTGTGGAATTTGGTGTAACTATAGTCTGATAAGAAATATACAATCTGGATAAACTAAACTAACAAGGGACATAGAGACAGACTCACAGAGAGAAGGATGATAGCTATGGGGGTGGGGAGAGTGGTTGCAGGGGAGGGATTGAACAAACAAAAAAGGACTCATGGACATGGAAAGCAGTGTGCTGATCATGGGGGTAATGGAAAAATACAATAAAAATAAAATATAAAATATGAATAACAATAAATTCATATCTATGAACAATTAGTTTTTAAAAAAGAAATATACAATCTGAATAAAAGGAATAAAAATTAAAAGACCAAGAGTAGTGAGTTATTTGGAATGTGAATGAAAGAAGAGAAATAAAATGTCATATGAAAGGGAGAATATAAAAACAAAATGAACAATGAAAACAAACAACAAAAAACTAAATATACAGAAAGAAGAAAGAGAAATGAAGAAAACATGTAAATTCTAAGAGCAAAGTGAAATTTGTCTCAACTGTTGGTGTTCATCTTCTGACTTCACTATGGATCTGTCTCTGGTATTCTCTGAGCTCCAGATCATAGTGTCTTACTTTTGAGGCCAAAAAAAAAAAAACCAGAAAAACAAATAAAACCTGTCCTGCCACTTTGTACCAGTCATTGTTCACCTCCTCTCCCAGCTCCAGGTGTCACTGGGATCCCCCAAATTTTCTGGCAATGACCTGGCTGGTGACCGCCACCCCCACCTGGGTACTCCATCTACTGTGTATCCTTGCTTCCTTCGCCCCCCCAGTGACTTTATGCATCCAGGCCTCTCTTACCATGGGTCTGGGACTTCCCTGCCCTGGGAAGGGAGGAAGCCACTAGGCTGCTATAACTGACCTGGCTGTCCTCCAATGTCACCACAGCTGCCACAGTCTTTGGCTCCAGGCCCGGAGACCTTCCTGTCAGCTTATAAAACCCCCTTATCACCTGTTTTGAAGCATCCTCTGCATACTTTGGCTTCCAGACTTTATATTGGCTGAGATTCTGTCTGCTGTTCATTTTGTTTTTCATAAATTTGGCTAAGTGTCCATGTTGGAAGATGGCAAATTGTCCCACCAGCTGAGCAAATGGGCTCAGCTCCCACCTACATAGCCACTGTCTTCCTCCCTCCGTATAACCAAGGTACACAATTTAAATAGTCAAAAATTTTGCTGAGATATGTTAAGATCAGTTTTCTGACACCCTCTATAGCACATTTCCTGCCACCTAGTAACAAACAGGCTCATTCTTTGAACTGATCCTTTTGGTACTTACCCCTATATTGCCGCATAACATATTTATATAGCTACACTTTAATTTTCTTGCTTTTTTGGCATTATCTATTTACTTTTTACTGTAGAAGATGAGAAGTTCTATTTCACAGCCTCCACTACCCTTCTATGTCCCATCTTTGTAATGTAGTTAATTTATTCAATATTGCTCAATGTTTATATGATTAATATTACTCAAATGTTTGAGCAGAGTTATAGAGTGAACTATGTGTATTTTTTCCCTACCCAATTATTGGTTCTCCCCTAATAATTTTTTTGGCTTTGAGCGATTAGTTTTCTATGTGTTTATCACTAATCTATTCCCATACTACCTGCAGTTGTGTAAATATCATTTCATACACTCAAGCAAAATTTCATCTTCTGAATGTGCTTCCAATAACTAACATTTTTGAGAACATGATGGAGTCTCTGTTATCTTCTCCTTGCTGGATATTTCCCCTGGTTTGAGAGTTTTATATCTTTTAGTATTTTCCTGGGACAGGGTGTCTAGGTGGAACATGTTTTGAGACTCTGCATATCTAAAGTTTTTATTCTACCTTCAGCTTGATTGATAGTTCCTAACATAGAATTCTAGGTTAAAAATAATTTTGTATCAGGATCTTGAAATCATTGTTTCATTCTCTTCTAGGTTTCAGTGATGAGATCTGACTCTGTGTGAAACATGTTTTTTCTTCCTGAACATTTTAGAAAATTTTTCTCTCCTCCAGAATTCTAAAATTATATGATGATACGTTTTGGTGAGGGCTACTTTTATCCACTGTCATGAGTACATGATGAGGTCTTTCAGTGTTGAAACTCATGTCCTTCAGGCCTGAGACATTTTATTGCATTACTTCTCTATTTTCTTTCCTCTAATTTCTATATTCTCTCTTTTTCTAAAACTTATTTAAATCTTAGATCTTTGGGATTGCTTATTTTCTATCTTTTTACCTTTTTATTCTACTTCCTGAGACATTTCTTAAACTTTCTTTTAACCATTCTTATTGAGTTTTTATGTCAAATAAAGTTATTTTTAGCCCTGGCTGGTGTGGCTTGCTGCATTAAGTGCTGAACTTCAAGCCAAATGGTGACCAGTTGGATTCCCAGTCATGGCACGTGGCTGGGTTGCAGGCCAGGTCCCCAGTATGGGGCACACAAGAGGCAACCACACATTGATATTTCTCTCCCTCTATTTCTCCTTCCTTTCCCCTCTCTCTAAAAATAAATAATTAAATTTAAAAAGATATTTTTAATTTTCAAAAGCTCTTTATTGTTCTTTTAAATGTTCTTTTTATAGCAAACAGTTCTGGTTTCACATGTTCATAACCTCTCTTATCTCTCTGAAGCTCTTACTTTGTTACTTTGTTATGTATACATGTTTTGCTATCCATCTTTTATATTATAGGCTATTTTTAAATGCCTATTGGAATCTCTGGGTGTAGAGTGGGTATTGTGACTGTACTTCATGGTAGTATGATCTGGTTAAATCCTTCTTGGGGACAGCTGTAATTTATTTGTGATCTCCTTACTATGCTGTATAGACCTGGCCATCAGGGTTTGAGAATCTCAGTGGGGGAAAAATTACATGGATCTTAATATTCAATATATGAACTTTCACACACTCCTTGTTTTATTATAGTAGCTCAGTCTTTAGTTATGCCTAGTTACTTTCATTCCAGATATCTTTTATTTTACTACTCCAGAGAATTTACTTCCATTATTTTTCTAAGGATTGGCAAGATAATGTGTCAGCTATGTGTAATTGAGTAAGCGTTTGGGTTCTAATTCCTCAAGTTAGCACCAGCCAGGGCTAAAAATAACTTCATTTGACATAAAAACTCAATAAGAATGGTTAAAAGAAAGTTTAAGAAATGTCTCAGGAAGTAGAATAAAAAGGTAATGTTTTAAACCAATCTTCCAGCTTTTAGCCCCATATTCACTGTACAGAAGTTCCTGGCACTATCTTCCAGAGGTTTTGGAGAGTATGGTGATACAAAACTGGTTGATTCTCTTGACTTTTTCAACTACAAGCATGGGGTTTAGTTTTCCTGGTTGTGCCAAGTTAGTTTCTTATCCATCTGCTTTCTGTATTGCAGACATTTTCTTTCTGTTGCCTCTTTTCCAATTCTTTCCATCTTACTAATACTATGGACCATTCCTACTTTAATAATTTGTCATATTAGTGGAGTTTTAGAGGGGTGGCAAGGCATTCAAGCAATAATTTTAACTGAATATTGGCAGGTCTTTTTTGGAACCTCAAAATAGGTCTGATACATGATTACAAAGCAAGTAATATGAATTTTTTGTTGTTTTTTGTACTGTGGAAGTATGGGAGGTATTCCCTTTTTATTAGCTTAAATTGAGCCTCAGCTTAAATGCCACTTCCTCAGAGAAGGCTTCCTGAATTCTTTACCTAAGGTTACTCCTCAATCCTCTATGATTTTCTAGACTATTGCCTAGCCTCTGAGTTCCCCAGCCATGGAGATCACAATTTGTTTTTATTTTGTTCTGTTTTATAATAATAAGGGAATTTTACTTTCTTCCTAAAACTAGATTATTAGTTCCTTGAAGGAAGAAGGAAACAATGTTTCTTTAGTTTACCAGCCCTCAAATTAGCGCAAATGCAAGGAGTAGGCATTAAATAAAATGTAATGAATTAAATTGAATTTAGAGCTGTCAACCTAAATTGACATTGACACACTGCCCCAAACCTTTTCATAGTAGATCAAAACACAAAATGATAAGATGAAATGAAAAAAACTGAATAGGGCTCAATTTTACAAAAGACAACTACTTACTTCTCAGTCCTGAATTATAAGCCAGTATTCCCTCTTTGTACTGCTCCCATAGCATTACTCCTACATGCTGTTGTGCTATCAGTTATGAAATCAGAGAAGGCCAGAGCCAATAAGAATTCTGTCTGGCTTTTGTAACAAAAATTCACAAAGCCTCAGAGTTTGCTGGCCTTCTGAAGTCCTGCTAATGCAGGACTTTTTAATTGAATCTGGCCTATGAAGGGGAAAAACATTTTTGGAGCTAGGAAATGTTTCAGTTGCTACAGTATTAGAGAAGGAACCAATTTATCGAATGGCACAGCTGTTCACTGTATGATCATTATGATCCTTGTTATTTGGGTGCTGGTTGGTATTTATATCTAATTAGCTCTCTTACACGGCATCAAGCAATGTACATTTAGGGAATAGAGAAAAACTAAAATATAGAATTTCAAGCTGCCAAAACACATAACACAGTGAATTCAGGTTTAACTCACTGCATACTGATTATTAACAAACCACTGAAATTTGTTAGCTTGCATTTTTACTTGTGCTTTTTATAGGAGATGAAAAGGCAGCAGAAATAAACTTCTTTAGAAATTATTTTCAATCTTAAATAGTTGACACATTCTTCTCATTCTTACTGACTTTGAAGAATACGACTGCTGTCAAAATGAGAATTTGCAACTCATTGACTCATTGATGTCTATTTATTAGTATACATATAATATTTAATAATATATTAATAAAATGTTCTCAGTTCTTATTAGCAACTTAATTGCTTCATAACTAAAGTCATATTTTTGCTATGCTAACACACATAAAAACACTTATGGACAGATTAGTGTTTATGAAAATATAAGTAGTTACAACCATGTTTTAAGGTCTTGGTTAGCAACAAGCCAGACTATCATATATTGATTTGGGAAAATCATCATGATGGCTCAATTGAAATTATCATCTTACGTTTCCTCTCTCTTTCTCATCAAATATATGCACTGAGGAAAGCCTTTATGAAGACATAATGAGAAGGTGGCCATCCATAAGTAAAGAAATAAGCTCTCACCAGAAACTGACTGTGTTAACACTGTGATTTAGGACTTCCAGACTACAGATATGTGAACAAACTTCTGTTATTTAAGCCCCTCAGTCTATGATATTTGTTTATGGCAGCCTGAGCTGACTAAGGCAAAATTTCTCACATAGACCTCACCCAGTTTTCCTTAGTGTTAGCATCTTGCATAATCATGATACATTTATCAAGGTTAAGAAATTAACATTGGTGCAACACTGTTAACTAGACTGTGGAATTAAAAGATGGCAGCCAAAAAGGTAGAAGCTGAGTCCACTTCCTCTTGCCTCCAACTCAGATTTTTGGTTGCTCTTCTGTCAATTAACCTGAATAATGAATGAAAACTTAGCTGATATGAGGTTTTGAAATCAAGGAGTGCAGAAGATACTTCATACCGCCCAGTAAGGAAATGTTATAAGTTGTAGGGGAAACACCTTTTGCATTGCACCTTAGCAGCAGAAAGACCAGACAAATCACAGCTTTGGAGCTCCCTCCTGTTTCAGAACACAGAGTTCTAGTCCTGCACAAGTATCCTCAACTCTAACAGGCAGTGACTTGGGAGGATATACGAAGTCTGGGAAGCCCAGGCTACACGCATACGCACAAACACACAGTGAGCAGCATGACCATAATGGGAATGCCAACCTGCAGAGTTTCAGGTAGGGATTCAATCCCCTAAAATGATCAGGTTGCTGCACCTGGGTCTGTCATAGTCACCAGCAGGCTACAGCCAGCCATGATGGTGAAACACATTTTGCTTTTTGGGAAGGGGCTATGTGCAGAGAATCAGCCATTGACTCAATACTCTGGTGTGGGTACCACATAGAAACTTTTTAAAGAGGAGCTATAATGTGACTGGGCAAGGACCCTGCACACAGTTGCTCTTCCAGCAAAGAGACCAGATTGAAAGCACTGCTTGTTCCCACTGAACCCAACTGGGCAGGGAGAACATAAAGCTGTACAATGAAGGATTTTGCTGGGCCCTGCCCAGCTCCAGTAGCAAGCCAGGAGCTGCACAGAATGCAGAGTTCTACACTGCATCTCCTGCAAAGGCAGTGGGGTTAGGAGTTAGAAAGGCAAGAGTTGAGCACTTGTGATTCTTTGCGGCCAAGCACACACACTCCCTTTCCCCTTGCCCCACAGAGTAAAAACCTCTAGGAAGGTAAAGCCATGGTCCTCCTCCTATAGAACAGAGGCCTCCTGCTGGGTTCATATCCACAGGGGAAAGAAAGAGAGATGCCAAGGAGGAGGCTTTCTGAACTTTTCTCAGCTGTGACAAACCATGTGGGTTCCTCAGGCCCTATTCCACCTCTGGGCCTTGCACTGATGAAAAGCCAGGAAAGCAGAGCAGCAAGACCATCCTGGACACAGCCAAGGCTTAAGAAGACAACCACAGACTGTGGATCACTTGCAGCCTTGAGCAGGCTGCCTAGAGCTAGATGGGAATAGCATCTGACATTTCTAGAGTTGAATCAGGAGAGGCTAGCAGACAAGCACTGGACTCTGTTAAAATGAATTCCACCTTGTTCTTTTTCACTGTTTGCCTTCTTTTTTTAAATTTCCAATCTCATATTCTACTCTCCCCATTTCTTACTCTATTTTGCCTTCTTCCTTCCTTTTCTTAATTTCAGTTTAAATTTTATTTTTTTCTCTTTCTTCATCTTGTTTCTATTCCTTACCCTTCTTACTTCCCCAGTCTCAATCTTCTCCAAATCTTTTCTTTCCTTTCAGCTCATTTTTTTTCTGTCTTACAATATTCTTATTCTCTTTCTACCCTTGTTGCTCTTTGCTCATTTGTCATTGATATTGCTGTGGCTGTTGTTTTTCCTCATTTTCCTATTTTTTCACAACTATTTTTATTATATCAAACCTCATATTTTACTCTTCCCCTTTAATGCTCCATTTTGCTTTCTTCCTTCCCTTTCTTATTTACATTTTAGATTTTATTTTCCCTTTCTTCACCTTGTTTCTATTCCCTATTCTTATTTTTCTCCTTCATCTACCCACTTAAAATAATTTTTCTTTTCTTTATCATCTGGTATTCTTTTTTACCTTTCTCATAATATTATCAGTTTTTCCACCTTTATTCATCTCTACTAATTAGTCGCTGATATTGCTGTTGTTGTGAGGGGTATTTTTGCTGGTGTAGGTTTTGATTTCTGTTCTTTGTTTTGCTCTGTTGGCAACTATACAACAACATCAGAGAACAAGAAGACCACTGAGTCCCACAGGACCCCCTATCACAGAAGGCCACCCCATGAAGACAGGGTATTAAAATAGATCAATCTAATATGTAGAAACAACCAAAAATAGTCACTTAAAATGGAGAGACAGAGAAACAATCCCCATTCAAAGGAAAGGAAGAATCCCAGAAAAAAAAGATAAAAGAAGCAAACAATTTATCAGACACAGAGTTCAAACAATGGTGATAAGGATGCTCAAGGTTAAAAGCAGGTTGCATAAAGCAGAGGATCAAATCAATGATTTGAGAGACAAAGTATAAAAAAAAAACACCCAGTCAAAGCAACAAAATGAAAAAAAAAAGAATCAGAGTAAAGGAGCTTTGGGATGACATGCAATGTAGCAAGATTTGTATCATAGGGATATCAGAAGGAGAAGAAAAGAAGCAAAGCATAGAAAATCCATTCTTTGTGTTATAATCCGATATTATCATTTACTTTATTACTCTAACTGTTCTAGCTTTGGCCATTGGGAATTCTTTTAAATTGACTACTGTGTTCTTTTTCTTTTTCTTAAATACTTTCTTACATTCTGAAAATACAATATGCTACAGAAACATCTTGTATTTTTCTTGTTCCAGCTCTAGAATCAGCAACTCCACTAAATATCCCTGGTTCTTTTTATTGGAAAACAGTATTTAGAAACCAAGGTCTGTTTGCTAGGTATGCTCATTGTGACTTGGGTGTCACTGCTTCTAAGTCTCTCAGAGGACAGAGGTAGGAAATATTTGTAGATATGCTAACCCAGGTACAGAAACACATCTATGTTTGTTATTTATCTATTTGTGTATATATTAAAATAAACATGGATTCATATTGACATTTCACAGTCTAATACAACACAACATAGTTTATTCTGGCATTTCTGCTTTGGGTTTTTTTTTTGGTAAACTTCTTTATTCTGATAGTGTAAAAACTAGTTATATTACCTACAGTATATTTACTTACTATTCACATATAGTATATGTGTAGTTCATAATTGCTTACCTGTTTCACTGCCAAGAAACAAATTTACCAACTAAAGTCTAGTGATTTTATACTTTTTTATCTTTAACTTAATACCATTGTTAAAAACAACATTCAACTGAGTAAATTTTAGAGTTTTTTGGCTTTATTCAGTGTTCATGAATCTGGCAGCCATCCAATCTAGCAGACAGAAAGGAGTTCTGAGGAGCTGCACAAAACAAAGACTTTTATAGATAGAAGGAACTGGAAACAAGGAGGTTACACTAGCTAAAAACAGATTGGTTGCTACGAGGTCACTTTAGTGGATGGCAGGGATCTATCACTAGTGCTGGTCAGGTAACTCTTAACTGACTGCTTTAAGATTCTATTTCTGGTAGAGCCAAAACTGTAATTAAGCCTTGGTTTGATGATGTTGGGTTTAGTGTAAGTGTCTCCATTTGGGATCTATTATCTTTTTTTAAACACTATCCAATTGAAGCACTGTTTTACAACTTTCTTAGTTTGGTTCCTTTCTTCTCCACCACCTTCAGAAAGGGCCTTGAGCCTTATTTTAAGAAATTATTTTTCAGTAGTTCTTGGATGTGGATGTAAAATTTTACTTTTAACCAGCATCCTAGTGATTCTTATGCAAGAATCTTATGACACTTTTGATTTGTTGACTTAGGATATGTTGAGAATCAACTGAGCACATTCCTACCTTTCAATCCTGCATCATCCAAATGAGCTCAAGAAAACAAAGTTAAAAATACTTCATTAAGCCAAGACAGAAAAGAGTTTTAACCTTTCTTCTCATATTTACTTTTTGGGCACTTCTTCTACAATGAGTTCTACTTAGGTGAATTCTAAGGAAGAAGAATGTCAAATAAAATAGTTTTTAGTTCCTCTTGAGTATTATCTAGGAACAGAAAATGGGAAGCCGTTTTCAGGAAACTGGGAAATCAGAAACAATTAGACTTACAAGAAGCGAGCTGAGGTAAACTTCCTTTGTAACCTTGAGTTCATTCTTTATTACGATGAGTACCTTGACATTTCATTGTTTTGGCATTTTATTTCTCCAGCATAATAAGACATGGCAGCTCTTGCCTTAGGGCAGGCAATACTTATAATAAAACTCTTTGCCTTGATTTGTAAGTTCCAAAAAACTTTACTAATGCTAATTTCCACTGTAGACTTAAATTTGTGACAGTTCAATTATTACCATTTTAGAAAGAGCAAAAGAGAAACATACCTAAAATGAGAAGTCAGCATTCAAATCACTAAACTAATGATCGTAGTTAATGCTATCAATTGCGTAAGATGAAAACTTTCTGCTGGTATTGTCTCTCTAGTTTATTGGTCATTTTTAGAGACATTCATTTGTTGAGATTTTGAAGAATATTATAATTCTTTGCTCATGATAACATGGAGAAAGTTAAAATATGACATATGGTAAATGTTCTGACTTTAAGATTCATTTTACTGTGCAAGCTTCTATTTCAAGATAATGTTTCTTACTATGAGGTATGAAAAGGGGAACCATTTTGTGAGATAACAGCCAGTGGTTGGCTGTATAGTCCTGTTAGCATTTCAATTAGAGGAATACTCTACATCTCAGTAATATAATGATGTTAGTAAATAGAAAGGATGGTTTACAGAGAAAGTAGCCAATCTGATTTAAGAGCTTTGTTGTTCAACTAGTAATCATCAGCAGAGCTGTTCTCTATGATTTCACGCCCAGTACTCCATTAAAATTCATAATTCAGACTGTCAAAGGAAATCCATTTAGAGGTTAGCTTATTGGATGTGGGGAGGGGTGTTTTACAGAAAAATGAAAAGTCTATGTGCCTTGGAAATTATGCAATGTATTTCTCATTATTCTTTTGCCTGATTTCATGCCCCCTTATTACCTTTTCTAATATAGAGGCTAGGTGATTGTAATCCAGTGGTTACTCCCAACAAACATCATTACTGTGTGGCTTGCTCTGACTTTCCTCCTTCCTTCCTCTATAAGCCCCTAGGCACTCAGCTACCCATTGGTAATAAATTGTCATTCTAGTCTGAAACCAAGTGAGCTGCTCCTAACAACTCCTCAGCAATCTGTGAAGATAAAAGGGGAAATGAAAATTCAAAATACATTCAATCTTACAGCTGGCACAGCTGTGCTCTGAATCTGGTCAGCAGATATATTTACTTTAGAAGTTTGTGGGCCAGTGGAAAATAAGGATTTTTCAAATATCAAACTATTATGTACTTTCATTCCTATGACTTTTAATACCTGACAGTTGGCCAATGAACAAAGAATCTGTACGTATTTTACAGGATTAATTTGACATAACTCAACACCCTTCCATTTTGGGAGACTACAAATACATGACTGTATTATACACAGCTCATAGAGACATTGCTGTATGGAGGTGTCAGGTTTGAATATTTAAATGTTGTTAAAGCAAAAGTCCTTTGTATGGTTGCATATAAATAGAATTAAAAATGTAATTTCTTCATCCTGGACAATGTTCTCCTCATAGTACAGATATTAAGCATTTAAGGCATATCTAGAGCAACACTTTGTCTTCAAGGGATCTATAAACAACATCAATCATATTCATCCTTCCCAGCTGTTTTCATAGTCTGACAGTGTATGTATCAACAAGGCAACAAATATCTAATTGACTACACCTTGTTAATTCGGTATGAAGTGGCTTTACTCATCTATACTCTGACTATGATAATAATCAAAGGAGAAGTAAATGTAAGTGAAACATTAAAAAAATAAAATGTGTCTCTAAGTTGTCAAATAGTGAAAGAGCTTTTGTTCAATACTAAACTATTTTTAAAACGGCCACCCAACTTAATTATTAATATTAACCTTTCCATTATTATACTGTAAAACTTTTAGGAATTTAGATTTTGAAGGTAAAGCAATGTAGAAATGTGTCCCTAGAGCATTAACTCTGGGGATTTCCATTCAATGGCATGTTCATTAATTCTTATATTTTCTATAGCAAAGGATACTAAAAGAAAAGGCAGAAGTGTTTCCACACTCACTTAAAGAAAAGGGAATCATAATAACTAACTCAGCAATAAAGCCATAGCAATGAAAAAGGCAATTCATACCTAGGTTAAACTATTTTTGTAGTTTCCAATACAAACAAATTGAAGGTAAAAGTGAATGAGGGAATGAGGGAGGAGGAGGCCTATATAGCAGCCCGTGTCAGGGAAGAACTAAAAAGCCTGACCTCTGTGGAATGTATCAAAGAAGTCCTTACTGCATGTCAATGAAGCCTTAAGAGGATACCAGTATGTGTCCTAATGAAGCACCATCCTGACTGAGAAACAAAGAAAGTATGACAATTGTATGTGCCTACTATACATCAGGTCCTGTGCTTGGTGGTTTATATATGTATGATCTCCCTTAATATACTGACAAGTCTACTACATGAGGAAATGCATGTGTAAAGAGGTGATTTATCTTTCCCAATCCTGCCACCTATTATCTATGCACAATATCATTAAACTTCTGACCCAACTGTATTAACTCAGCCATACTTCTTTAGCCACAATTAAGAAAATCACAGAACATTGAAAGTTGAAGATGGCTAGAAAACCCTCCTTGAACTCTGATTATAATCTTACTGCTGTGATTCCTGAAACTCCTGGTGCATTATCAGAAAAGCCTTCTACATTCACAGCTGCTCTGAATGCTTCTTTCATTTTCTTATCTTCTCTGAAACTTGGAAGTTTCCTGAAAATGATTTTTCTTTTGTCTGCTATCATCCTAAATGATCACTGCTTTGTTTTCCTATCATAATTCATAAACTGCTGAGATTGGTATCCTCCTTGCTGCCCAATGTTGCTTATAGATTTTATTCACCATTTCTCATGCAAAAACCCTGTTCCTGTTAAATCACATAGTCATTGTAGTTCACATTTTTTCATACCAGCATTAAATAGGAAAAATTCAAATATAGATGATCAATCTCTTGCCCAACAGAAAAGCATCAAACAGCCATGTAAATTAGTATATATAACCCTATATGTGTGATCATGCAAATCAAATGAACACTTAACAAACCCAGTGATTTTTTAAATCCTCACCAGAGGATCTGTTTTTTATTGCTTTTTTATATAGAGATGAAGGGGGTAGAGAGAGAGAGAGAGAGAGAGAGAGAGAGAGCGAGCAATTGATTGATTGCCCCTTGTACAATCCCCAACCTGGAATTGACCCCACAAACTTTTGGTGTATGGACAACACTTCATTCAACTGAGCCACCTGACCAGGGCAAAGTCACAGCAATTTTTACAAATGGCTCTTAAATTTTGCTTTCTTACTCTCTGAAATCACTTTTTGATACCTTGTTTATTCTTCCTAAATACTGAAGCTATCCATCATTGCCCTATGTCTCATACTTCATAGAAACAACAGAACCTACTAGATAGAAATTGCCTCATCATTAAGACCAAAAAAACATAGCAGTATATTCTTCTACCTTTGCTTTTTCTCTCCAATAAGGAACAAAAGGGAATTCTAATATGTATATTACCCTCAAACCATTTTCCATAAGACAATGACTCAAACATAATCCACAGATCAGTTTAAAGCCTCAAAGGAGGAAATGAAGATAAGAAACAGAGAGTTGGCTCAGAAGTGGCAGATTTCAAATAGTATAAGCATAAAATACTGTGAATAATAAGTTCTCAACAAGAAGTATAAAAACTGTATCTTCTGTTGGAAACTAGGTGCAATAAATGGGTTATAGGGTTAGTCTCAGTTCATTTCAAAGGATAACAAATAGAAGGAGATGAAGAATCACATACATAAGCCATATTTGCAAGAAGTTATCTGCTTCTATGGTAATAGAGAAGGAAAAATTCTTTAGATGTAAAAGCCGAATCGCTATAGTGGCCTCAATTTCAAGAAACCTACAAGTAGATGGTCCAGGAAAAGCCAATTCACTGAGTGATGAATAATATAGAAAGTAACTGTTATGGCATTTATACAAATATTTTGTAAAAACAATATATATTGAACAACAATAAAATAATTAAAATTGTTTTCCACAACCCCCAAAGAAAACAAAATAATATGTAAAAGAACAACAGAATTTAGCAACATAATTTGTTAAAATATATTTTGTTTATTATATAACAAAAGAACATTCACCAAAATGTGGTTCAATAGAACAAAATACTTAAAAAATAATGAATTGATCAATTTTATAAAGGAAGATAATAATAAAGACAAACACAGTTGGGAAAGAAATGATGAGAAAATAGAAGCAATAAAGTGTGAGATGGAATCACTAAAAGAATAAGTAAGTGAATAAAAACAATATCTGAAACAAAAGCAAAACTGATGCAGTAACAAAATAGAACAAATATTATGTGAAACAGGGATAGAAACATAGAAAAGAAATTAGAAAGCAAATAATGATCAGGGTAATAATAAAGCAAATAAAGAGTTATAAATGAAAATGGAAAAATGCAATAAATATTAAATGAAAGGAGTTACTGCTATTTACTCTCCTGAAACAGCACTAAGGATTCAAAAGAAGAGTTTTAAAAGGATAGGTGAGATAATGAGAGTTTTATATCCTAGGCAAAAGAGAGTGAATGTATGTGTAACAGAATACCTGAGGAAGAAAACTAAAACAATGGAATGGAACAAATATTTGCACATATAATTAAATAAAATTCAACTGAAGAAAAATGAACATTTACATATAGAAAGAATTGTATAAGGGACAAAGTGTGCAAAAAACTGAGTAAGAATGGCCATGCTGGGATATATGCAGTAATGTTAAAGGTTGTTAAAAATAAGGAAAAATTATTTGAGCAGCCATACAAAAAGATTAATTCATGTATAAGGATAAAAGAATTAAAAAATGTACACTAAAAGACAGTGAAGCAACATTTACAAGGTATTCAAGGAAAGAAAATGTGAGTTAATGATTTATAGCCAGTCATGTGTAAAGACTAAAGACAAGTCCTTTTAAATTGGTAAGATTTCAGAGACTATTGTTTCTGTGAGCCTTTCTGAGAAAACCATAAGAAGACTATTTTGAGCCAAAAAGTGATGAAAGAGAACATTAAATCAGATGATTTACAATGAACTCTGAATACATTTAACTGTATAATTAAGACTAAAAAAAAGTGGGAATAGAGTGACGGAAAATATTATAAATGATATATGCATTAAAATGTGAAAATTATATAATTAATGCAAATTAGAAGGAAAAGGAAAGAACATGTAAGTAGAGTATGTCCTTTGCTTACCTCATTTGTAATAGATGGGGATAAAAAAAACAATTTGAATATGATGATGCATAGTAATACTTGAGGGAAGTAAATAGTTGTATGTTTACACAAAAGAAAATACTGAGAATTAGTATATGATTTAATTAATTATTATATAATGAGAACAAAGGTTTTAAATATCTGTAAAGTAAATGGACTTATATCACTAACTTAAAGAAAACTTCAAGATTGTATCACAAAGCAAAACCCAAATTTATGTTGGATACACAAGAGATGTACCCAAGACAGAGTGACACACAGAAGTGGCAAGTAAAAATATATCAGCAGTAAATGCAAAGAAAATAAACCAAAGGTCAAGTTTTTAATTTAAAACAAAGTAAAATTGCCTAAAATCATTAAAAAGGACAGAGATGAACATTTCAACTAATAAGGGATATAGTTTACATGTAGGCTAAAATAGAGCTGTATATCTTGTGCTGGTTTGTGAGGCTAAATGAATTGAGTGCTGGACTGTTAACCAAAGGGTTCCAGTTCCATTCCCAGTCAGGGCATATG